>APFE031117014.1:0-47777 GCA_000404065.3 Pinus taeda
TCCCTGGTCGAAAACAGAGAGGCAAGTGTCAGAGGGGAAGCTTCTAGAAGATTCCATGATCTTCCACCTCGCATTTTGTCTCTGCCATTTGTCCATTCCCGACCATAGCACCCTACAAAGGAGCCATTCAGTATGCATTGCACCCTATACACTGGGAAGGTGATATGCATCGCACCCTCTGCACTGGGTTTTCAGTATGGTCCAGTTTTGACCATTTATGAGCAGTTTTTAGTGGAGAACTTTTGGGAGATGATGTAATCAACTGACCTTGTTCCTCTAGGCAGTGAAGCAACACTTTTTAGGGACTTAGGAGCCCTCAGTTTATGGACATTTATGATTGTGATTGAAGTGCCCAAAAATGTCTACAACATATGTGAAGAAACAATTGATGGTAAAGATGTTTTATTGAAAGAAAATTTCAAGGACTTGTGGGTGATATTTGGATTGAATTTGAAAGTATTCATCGCTTGACTTATCAAGTTTTGGATCTAATGCGTGATTCATTAATATAATTGAAACTCTTTCATATTTTCATCATTGACTAACTCCATATCATCTAACTTTATAACAACAATTAATTTACCACATGCCTCCTCACTAGAGATGTTGTAGTACCTAACCATCAATTGTAATTCTCATTCAAGGTAAAACCACAAGTTAGTTTTTTTAACTAATGGAATAATTTCACTTGATGCCTTGTTTTTACACTTACTTGAAACTTCATGCAGTTCTTGTAGTTTACATGCATCTCCTAATGAATCAAATATTTTTTTATTTCATAGTGCACACTCTTTCTTCACGTGATAAGGGTGAGGAACCAAAAACATTTTAATTCCAACATTCAACATTCTTTCTTTTAGAAATTTAAAAATATCTGCATATGCTTCCATACTAACTGCTCTTTCATCACAAACTCTTTAAAACTCCTTTACATCAATTTTTAAGTTTGAAATGAATTGGTTAACTACTTCTTTCCTTAAATCATCATATTCAGCTTGTTTAAGCATTTCCATAATGTCTTGTTTCTTTAACACAGTTTTGCAAAAGTCCATAGAATATCTACAACTTGGACTCAGTATGGATTTCAATGTATCCACTCTTTTTCTAAAGGTACCTCTCCTCTTTTCCGAACCTGACATCTTTTTATTTTATTTTATCTATTCCTCCACTCCATTGGAGTTTCTTTCATTATAGAGTGTATTTTTTGGAGGTGGCAAATTTTAGTTTTCAAACTCTCATTTTTTGCTAATGAGTTGGATGAGGCTTGTTGTAATTTTATATTTTATTCACACTAAGCCTTATGTAACTGATGGAAATGACCTAATTTCATATTAAGGTCACAATTGTTTTGTTCAAAAGGCATATGGAGGTCACAAATTTTCTATTCAAAAGACATATAAAGGTCACAAATTTTTTGTTCAAAAGACATATGATTACCTTCCAAGTTTTTACAGTATCTTAGAAGGCCATTTTTTCCATGGCATATAAACCTGCATAACTCTATTATTGATTTGAAATCAAGATGAGAGTTGGAATGGGATCAATTGGATACAATACTCCTTTTACCCAAAGATCCATATTTTTAGGTCCATGTTCCCTTAAGGCATTGTATTCAATGTTAGTGACCGATTTCTTAATGTGTTTATGGATCATTCCATATCCTTAAATTTATGTGAAAAATATAGGGATATTTTCTTATATGCTTTGCATGTGCTGGAGAGCCCTGTAAACAATCAAAATTGTGAAAATCGAAACATAATATAAAACAACAGATGAAAAATTCAACTAGCCTAAGTAATAGTTTGGGAAATCCTCTAAGAAAAAACCAACCTATGTAGATATGAAGGCATACCTCAAATTTATCAGTCATATTGTATAATACGGTAAATCAAACTGACTGTGTATATCTAGATTTGAAGACAACAAAAATTAAAGATTAGCAAATAGAAGAACACCATAGTAGTCTTACAACAACTAAGTGACTATTTTGGAACAAGAAACCTTAGTAACTAAAACCATGTTCAAACTAACAAAAAAACAACATCCATCACATGCACGTGAAATCCGTAACCCAAGACCATCAATGCACAACACCATATATTTTTAGCTAGTGGAGCTTGAAGAACCTTGCAAGCTTAGGATACAACTTTTATCAATTCAGATAGTTCAACATAGATCCACCTTAATGTTGGAACTATTAAACTAGCATATATATATTAGACATATGCATGTTAAAATGAGATTTAATACACAACAGTAGGATCAAACATATTGATGTAAACATCAATAAATGCAACATAAATCCACCTTGGCCTTTTTTTATTAAACTACCATGGCCCCATCTTAACCCACCTTGGCTTTCTATATATTACACTACCATAGCTCTAACTTAACCTTGGATCTATCCATGTTAACTTTGGTAATTTGAAGCATCATTAATATCAAACAAAACCAATAAAACAAGGCAATATAAGCAACAACCAGTTTTGCATAAATCAACCTTAACCTCACATCTATTAGCCTAGTAGAAATCCCCCTTAACACCATAAAAACACAATCGAACAAGAGCTTGTAAATAAACAACCAAGCTAGCACAACTCAATATTCATATCCACCCATGTTAAACTTAGATTTATTAAGAAGAAAAAACGAATAATTCAAATCAACTCAGATAGATCCAAAAAGCACACTCAATGCATGCAAAGAGTGAAAAAGAGATAACCTCATTTCTAATATTGTTTCCAATAATCATGGTCCATCAATGATATGTATCCATAATATTAACATACTGTCTCTAAAAATGTAATCCCAATTTAAGAATGTAAACTTTGAAATGGGAACTATAAAATCAAAACGGGAACTCTAGCCATAAAACTCCAAAAAACATGAAAAGCAGTGCTAAAAATGAAAGGTGTTGATGCTAGAATAACACTTTCTTTTTTTAGGGTAAATTCTCAACATGTTTTAAAAATGGCAGTGAAAACCATTTTTTTATGCAAGCATTGTGCAAAAAAACCCTGCAAAAATTTAAAGTGTTGATGCTGGAATAAAAGATTTTTTTCTAGGGTAAATATTCAACATGTTTTAAAAACGACAGTGAAAACCAATTTATTTTGCAAAAATTCTACAAAAAACACACTGGAAATGAAAAGAGTTCATGTGTTGATGTTGAAATAACATCTATTTTTTTGTTTTAGGATAAATTTTCAACATTTTGAAATAATGGTGTAAGATTTTATCATGACTCTGAGATACATTAAAATTTGAAAAGAATAATGAAAACATATATTAAAAAATTAAACAATGAAAAAACTAACAAAACAAAAATAACAAAAACAAATTAAAAATAAAAAAAAACATAAATAAATGTATAAAAAAAAGAAAAAATCAACATAAATAAAAAAACAAAAATAAACCTAAAAAGACAAAAATCGATCATTAAAAAAAAAAAAAAAAAAAAAAAATTAATGAATTAATTAATTAACATTATATATATATATATATATATATATATATATAATTATATAGCAACATATTTCCAAAAAAAAACAATTTTTTTTTAACTATAAAAAATAAATACTAATACACAATTTAAACAAACTATAAAAAAACCTAAAAATATTAAAACAAATGTGATTAAAAAAAAAAAAAACAACAAAAACTTGAAATGTTTTTAATAATTTAAAAAATCAGAACCAAACATAAAAACTTTAAAACTAGTAAAAAAATTAAAAATAAATAAATTATATTAACATTAAAAAACACAACAATAAAGCATAATTTAAAAAAACAGGAGAAGCAAAATGTAATTAATTAAAAGAAAAAATCTTAAATGAAAATAAAAAATTTATTAAAAGGTCATTATATATATTTTTTTAAATCGCCCGCAGCCCAGCGGCCCCGGGGGCATGACCATGGGCGGGTGGAGCTACATAGCTCTGCCTGCCCATGGCCACGCCGCCCGGGCCCCCAGGCAGTGGGCGGAGGTTTGACATAGCTCCACCCGCCCACTGCTTGGGGGCCCGAGGGGCGCGGTCGTGGGCAGGTGGAGTTGAGCTGCTCTGCTCACTCACAATCGTGCCCCCGAGCAGTGGGCATAGGTCCGACACAGCTCTGCTCACACACCACCTGCAGCCTAGGGGGCATGGCCGTGAGCGAGCGTAGTTGTGCAACTTCACCGCCCATTGGTCAACGCCCCCTAGGCCTTGGGGTGGTGGGCAAAACTTTATTTTTTATTCTCATGATGAATTTTTAATTAAAAAAAAAAATTTTAAGATTTTAATTTTTTTAATTAATTATGTTTTCTTTTAAATATGGTTTTTTGTTTAATATATAAAAAATTAATATTATGTTTTTAAATTTATTTTTAGTAGTTTTTTAAATTTTATGTTTTTAATTTTCTTTTTAAAATTTGTTTAAAAAAAATTGGTTAATTTTTGGTTTTTATTTTATTTTTTTAAATCAAGTTTGTTTTCATATTTGTTTTTATAATTTTAGTTTTTTTTTTAATAGTTTTTTTTAATTTGTGTTATTTTATTATTTTATTTTTATAGCTTTTAAAAATAATATTGTTTTTTCTATCATTTAAAAGATAATTTTTTTACATTTTTTATGTTTTTTGTCTTTTTTCATATATATATTTTATATTTGTTTTTTAGGTAATCAACATTAAAAAAGAGAAATAAGAATAACTAGAAAATTGTTAAGTATCAACATTTACAAAACAATTGGACATAAAAAAAATTTGAATTGTTAACAATTGTAACATTTAAAATAAATATCTACACTTAATACATTAGAAAATTTAAAGTGTCAAAAATAAGCCCTCTAAAAAAAGGGGTTGATGTTGCATCGACACATTTCAAAATCAGCATGAAAATCACTAGCATTGAAAAACAAATATTTATATAAGAAAATTTAAAGTGTCAAAAATATGCTCTGAAAAAAAAAAGTGTTTTGCATCACCACTTTTCAAAATCGGTTGACTTTTTTGCTCCCTCAATGAAACGGGTAATCGATCAACTCCCATTTCAAAGTTTACATTGTTATTTCATAATCAGAGATAGAGGTTAAGACAAACATTGATATTTATGAGAAGTTGAAGTCCATACTTGCTTAATTGTGTGAGCATGTTTTGATAAACTTGTAGGTGTGTCATTACCTATCAACATGAGCAACAAAAACAATGAAACACTAAAGGAGATCTAGATGATGACAAGCTGATAAATATTTATTTTTACTAAACGTTTCCAGTCAACATGAGTAACTAACAACTATTATAGATTATACATTTAATGGGAAGAGATGTTTTTTCATGTCACAAAGGGTGCCCTTTCGCATAAAAGGCCACCACAGAGAGGTATTTATTCTAGTAAATTTAGCAGAGCACAAGCAAGACAATACTTTTGGGAAGACTTGAACCATGGTAGGCATAAATTCACCGAGCTTATAAGCCAATGTCGACACTCATGTTTGACACTCCACCAAATGTTATTATATTTTTTGTTGACAACCTTAGAAAAGTCCCTCTTCAAACACTAAAAACCTTATAATTGTGCCTACCTCATTAGCATGAACTAGGTAGACATAAAATTAATCTTCTGTCAATCTGTGAAGTGTTCATATCCATCAATTGTCACATTTCATAGACATTTAAGGCTTGTATTGTGCTTATCTTCCTCCACCATAAATTTTAGAAGAACAAAGATCCCTTCCTAGACAAGACTACTCTACTCACATTTGGATTTTGATTTATTATGTTCTGGGTGATTCCCCTTATATCAGATCGAGTTGAGAGATAAAGGAAATGGGTTACAGCAAAAACGACTTACTCAAATCTGAAGGATGAAGTAAATCCTTAGTTGGTAGATATCATAACTATACATGAGACTATAGATACTGCCTCTCTAGATATTTCAAGTTTTAACAAAAAACTGATATTTAGGTGACCTGCATAGGAGATGAGGATTCGTTTTTGTATGATATATAGAAAAAATTCATGGAGCTAGCTCAAACGACATTGTACATTCTTGACATGAATGATGGAAATTCAATGGAAGTTCCTCAAGTTTTGAAAAAAGTGGTTTCGAGGAAGTATATGCAATTAAAGATGGATTCCAAGGAAGTAATTGTTGGCAAAGAGTTGGAGAAATAATTTTTCCAAAAAATGTACATGTAGACACTAGAAATGGAGCAATTCTTTCTCAATATCATAAATTTAATATCTCTGGCTTTGCAGCTGTAGACACAGAAACTCAACAAAACCAAGAAATTTGAATTCACAATACTACCATATTCTTTTCACTTAAAAGGTAGGATTACTTCAACACCTCAATCTATTATATTTGAACCTATTGTTGAGTTGCTTTCATCAATCAAACCATTACCATAAATTTTGAAAATTATGCATTTCATAATTTACTTTTTATTGCATGTCAAAGCCTATATTTTAGTGTTCATCTCCAATTTTGAGGTTTTTTTTCTTTTTGAAGTAAGGAGATAACAATTTATTTCTTCCAACAATGATAGTTTGGTACAAATACAAATGGCTGATTTTATTCTAGATGGTTCTATAAAAAAATAGTGTCATGGATTTAAGAGCATGGATTGAAAGAAGATAAGGAAGAGGCATGTAATTGTTCAAATATACACAGGCATTATATTCAACATTAAACTAGACAAATAAGGCAATGCACACACTTGTTGAAAATTGCCTTGAATATACCCACTAAAACAAATTCTCTCACATATGGAGACATAGTGTTGAGTAATGATCTGAGTACAATCCAAAATGATGTTCCTCTTCATCTTATGAGAGGATCACTACAACAAGATTCTTCTATTGATAGCCAGTTAGAAAAATATATAAAGGGGTATGTTGATAGTGTTGGACAAATATACTTCCAAAAAACTAGGAAGTTCGTCAAGGACGTGGTTAAGGGAGTGAAGAACAATGATAATTTTGATCGTTGTTCAAGGTAGCGTTGGTGGGGCTTACTATTTCAGAGATTACAAAGGTATAAATGTTGCCATTGTAAAACCAACATATGAGTATTCCTTTGCTCCCAACAAGCCAAAATACATTGTGGGAAATGTTTTGGGACAACCTAGTTTAAAGAGATAGGTTGGGGTTGGAGAAAAAGTATCATAGAAGCCACAACATACCTTCTAGATCATGTTCATTTTGCAAATGTTCCCCCTACTATGCTTGTAAAATAAACACATCAAATTTTAATGTAAACATAATGACCATGTGTAAGAAAGAAAATAAGGGACAAACTATCAGTAAATTGCATCGTTTCAATAGTTTTTCACACATTATTGTGATTCCAATGACCAGGAACATCTAGGTTTTTATTGGTTTTTATACATAGGATTGGAATATGAGGCATTATGATACTTAATATTGATAGACATGTAGGTAATTTTCTTGTAATGAATATTATTGAATGTAGGAAAATATCATCAAGTTGGAGAGAATCATAGCATGACTCAAAGGGCAACCCAAAATTTATGATGCACACACTAGATGCAAATAGACTTGAATATCCCCACTAAAGAAAGTTCTCTCACATATGGTCCAGACATAGTGTTGAGTAATGATCTGAGTATAATCCAAAATGATGCTCCTTTTTATCTTACAAGAGGCTCACTAAACACGATTCTTCTATCGATGGTCAACTAGAAAAATATAGAAGGGGGTTTGTTGATAGTGTGAGACAAATATACTACCGAAAAATTAGGAAGTTGGTCAAGGATGTGGTTAACATAGTTAAGCACAATGGTAATTTTGATGTCTGTCCAAGGTATCCTTGGTGGGGCTTACTATTTCAGAAATTACAGAGGTAGAAATGCTTCCATTGTAAAATCAACATATGAGTATTCCTTTTCTCCCAGCAAGCTAAATACATTGTGGTAAAAAATTTGGGACAGCCTGGTTTAAAGAGACGGGTTGGGGTTGGAGAAAAGTATCACAGAATCTACAAAATACCTTCTAGATCATATTGATTTTGCAAATGTTCCCCCTATTATGCTTGAAAATTAATACATTTAGTTTTAATATAAACATAATGACTATGTGTAAGAAAGAATATAAGGGACAAATTGTCAGTAAAATTTCATCTCTTCAGTAGTTTGTCCCACATGACTGCGATGCCATTGACCATGGAATATCTAGTTTTTTATTGGCTGTTGTACATAGGATTGGAATACAAGGCATTAGGATACTTAATATTGATAGACATGTAGATAATTTTCATGTGAAGAATATTATTGAATGTAGGAAGATATCAGCAAGTTGGAGGAGAACCATATCGTGACTCAAAGGACAACCCAAAATTTTTGATGCACACACTAGATGCAAATGGCCTTGAATATACCCACTAAAGAAAAATTCCTCACATATGGAGACATAGTGTTGAGTAATGATCTGAGCACAGTCCAAAATGATGCTCCTCTTCATTTTACGAGAGGCTCACTACAACATGATTATTCTTTTGATGGTCAACTAGAAAAATGTAGAAGGGGATTTGTTGATAGTGTGGGAGGAATATACCACTAAAAAATTAGGAAGTTGGTTGAGGACATGGTTAAGGTAGTTAAGAACAATGGTAATTTTGATCCTTGTTTAAGGTGCCTTGGTGGGGCTTACTATTTTAGAAATTATAGAGGTAGAAATCTTGCCATTGTAAAATCAACATACAAGTATTCCTTTTCTCCCAACACGCCAAATTCATTGTGAGAGAATTTTTGGGACAACCTTGTTTAAAGATATGGATTGGGGTTGGAGAAAAAGTATCACAAAAGCTACAACATACCTTTTAGATCATGTTCATTTTGCAAATGTTCCCCGTACAATACTTGTAAAATTAACACATTCAATTTTAATGTAAACATAATGACTATGTGTAAGAAAAAAAATTAAGGGACAAAATGTTAGTAAAATTGCATCATTTTAGTCTGCATGGGGTAGCTCAAGTGGCAATGGCCATGGAAATGAAGTCTCACCGAACCAGAAGTCTTGGGTTCAAATCTTGAGCTACCCTTCTACCCTTCCCCCGTAGTGGGGTGTGTAATGGACATGAACATCGGAGAGTCCTACCAAAGCTTACAAAAAAAAAAGATTGCATCATTTTAGTACTTTGTCCCAAATGATTGTGATGCCAATGACCATGGAAAATCTTGTTTTTTAGTGGTGGTTGTACATAGGATTGGAATACAAGGTATTAGAATACTTAATATTGATAGGCATGTAGGTAATTTTCTTGTAAAGAATATTATTGAATGTAGGAAAATATGAACAAGTTGGAGGAAAATCATATCATGAATCAAAGGACAACCCAAACTTTCTATGAAAAGAAATAAATATAGGGAAGAATTAACAAAGAATTTCAATTCATAAACCAACAATAATTTAAACTAATAATACGAGAAGAGAAAAAATACATTCGTAATTTATTGAGCCAACTAAAAAAAACAAAGGGGAAAAAATTAAATGTAGTAATCCCTTGATCCAACTAAGAAATCAAAATGTATACTTATATATCATACCCACATCCTGGAGCCCATGATAATGAAATCACAAAGTTCAAAAATTTTAGAAGATCAATGCATATATCCAAACGAAAAAATGACAATGAAACTTAATGAGTAGGTCCCAAATAGGGATATATCTAAAAGAAAAAATAGCAATGATACTTAATGAATAGGTTCCAAATAGGGATATATCCAAAAAAAATGACAATGAATCTTAACGAATAGGTGCCAAGAGACACTACCCATCAAATGTGTTGTCCAGTCCTTAAATGTTTTAGATGTTTACCCACATGTGCATGAAATTCTCACATGCATAGAAAATGGCAGTAAATAAAAATATTCAATCGAACCTTTTTGGTTATGCATCATAGAGGAACCCTTTGAATGGGTTATCAGAAGTCATTTTATACTTATCTTTAGATCACAATATTTCTTTCAAAGCTAGAATTTGTCAAGAAACTAACAAGCTATGTGAATATATCACTCGAAAATTTGATCTTGAAACTAGCAGAAGAATCATATCATGACTCAACAAGGTTTAAAATACCCAAAATGGGAGCATTTTAAACCTTCCAATTCAAAATTTTAGTATAGTTGTACACAAGTTGCAATTCAATGAGAGATTTTGGCTCCTTTGGTCAATACACTACAATGAACTTGATTTTCTACAAACTTCCTCAGTTGGTGAGCTCCATTAATCCTCTAAGCCTAATGACTTTTCTAAGCTCAACAAATTCATAATGCACATTGAATTTTTTGTTTCCTCTCCCACTACAAAGCCCAACTATAATAGGTTATCTTGGAACCTGTATTTTTCCATTTTAGCTTGCAAGTTGTGCTCTCAAATGGTTCAAAGCACCATGTTCAAAATTCGCTTAACTTTTCCCAAGATATCCTTAAAATGAGAATTTCATTGATGATTGAGATAAATAATGGAAAATTAGTTCAAGGATGGTCTTATGAGATCATTTTAAAATTCATAAATATTTTGGATTATTGCATTATTTGAATGGCATTACCAAGCACCCATTCACTTCTTCCATTGTTTTAAAATCAATCTTTGATGTATGGTCCTCATTTTGATTTGATAATACCTAGACTAGATGTGAAGTGTTATTCATCCTAAAGATGAAAAGTAGGTTGTCAACCCTTGGTAGAGGTTACCTGCTTTGTGTTGCAATTTAGTTAAATCTTGGATTTCTGTGCATTCACAAAGTTAATGTTTTCTGGTTTTATATGCATAGATGATCCACATGGGGAGGCACTATATTTTATTGTATGTTGGTCCAATATGGATTTTACCTACTTCTTAATCTCTTAACTTTAGAATAGTAATGTTCTATATATGTCAATGTTTATCCATAAAAATTAGGCATGAGGTCAGTTTGATGTTGAATTTTTCTTATTGGGGACAACCATTTGGCTCAAGGAAAGCATATTTATACTGCACTGACAAATTATTCAACTGTTAGTTTTTCAATGGTGTCATTTTATGTATCTCCACTTCTTGCATCGATTTTATCATAAGTATTATTACCTTCAAAACAATTTCATTGATCCTATATTAAGTTTTACAAACATCAAGACAATTTTAGGAAATAAGCTTGTATATTTAATGTAGGATTCAACCATATCCAAATCAACCAATGTCATGTAAGGAAATTTCATCATTACTAGTGTTAAGAGCACCATGAAAAAAGATAGTACGTAAAGCTCTATCATTATACCAATGCAATCTAAATGTTTGATACTAGCTCATAATGATCCATTGTTGCCATAATGAGTAGATTACTACTTTTATTACACTTATATATATAATTGTAGGCTAAATAGAGGAGCCTCTAACTTCAAATATAGGGTCTGACTCAATCCATTACTTATCACTCAATAGCCTATTCAGTTATTCTTTATTCGCCACTACACAGAAAGAACAAAAACAAGTGTCCAACTACCCAACAAATTCAGTGGTGAAAACTATATCCATGGTAAATGAAGACTACTCATCATTATGAAATTAGGCAACCTTTTCCCACATATTTTGATTCTAGTCAGAGAAGGATATAGTAACACTGCCTAGTACCTATTCAAGTTGGATTTATGGATTAAAAATGTACAAATAATGATATTGAATTGTGAGATTGGGTTAATTATGAGAACCTCTAGATACAAGAGAACCTGTAGGGAATTTGGAATCAATACGTTTAGGAAAATTCAAATATCATCTGAAAGGGAAAGATGAATCACCATACTTGCAAACACCCTTTTATCTGAAGAAGATATATTTTGAATTCCTTTTTGGATCCCTTTCCCACTCTACATTAACAATGTATTCCTCTTCAAAATCCTCCAAGAGTTAATGCAACTAACAAAAATGAACAGTGTATTCCTCTTGAAAATCCTCCAAGAGAAAATGCAGTAGACCAAGAACGAGGAGTAGAAGAAGTGTCCAAAGTGGAAAAAATTCCCTCCCAATTGAAAAATGAATAAAACGATCTGGACACAATTTTGCTTTATTATTTATCAAAAAATCACAACAAATTTCACTCAATCACCTAGAAAATCAATATCCTAGGATAAAGTTTGCAAACCCCCATGAAATATTGATTAAATTTTCTTGCTGTGAACATTTATCCATTAAATTTAGAGATAATCAGTCTCTAGAGAAAAAATTTTGCAAACCCTTGATGAAATTTCAGCCTCGTTGGAGATATTTTGCAAACCCCCATTAAATATAGATAACATTTTGCCGCTATAATTACTCTTCGTGGAGACATTTTAGTCTCGCTAGAAAAATGTTTCAAAACACTATGAAATATGGATGAAATTTTTCCACTATGAGCATAGCTTCATCTCCCCTAAGAAATTTTGCAAACTCTTGATGAAGTGTTAATCTTGTCAGAGAAATTTTGGCACTCTAAATTTATCTATTACATTTGGAGATAATATGATGAAATGTTATTCTTGCAAGAGGAATTTTTCCACTCCATTGCATTTGGAGATAATATGATGAAATATTAATCTTGCTAGATAAATTTTGTCGCTCAAAAAAATTTTGCAAAGTTCTATGAAATTTTAGTTTCGCCTGAGAAAGTTTCCCAACCCGAGAAATATAAGTGAAAGTTTTGTTAACTTTGTTAATTTTTATAATAAATAACAATAATTTTAATTAAATAATACTAATAATTATTTTTTTATATGATATAGTTTTGAAGAATTTTTTTAATGAAAATAGGGGTTTTGGAAAAACTTACCCATGGAAGGTTTCATGCATGTCCACAAAATATTAAAATAAATTGTGTCATAAATTTTTCTGTAAATTTAAATTCCCTAAAAAAACATTCTAATATTAAAATCCAAAGTAAATGGAAAAAATGTTATAAATATGATTTGCCTTTTTATTAATGATTAACGCTTTTTTTTTTAACCTACATAATAAAGTCCCTTATATTTAGGAGTTTATATAGAAATTTAGAACAATTTGGTTAACAAACTTTCCCATTTATTTAAGATTTTATATAGAAATTTGAAACCATTGGTTAACAAATTATATTAAATATCGAGGTTATAAAATAATTTAAATATAAATTTATATAAAACAGTTAATTATGCGAAAAGTGTCATATATTAAGGGATTTAGATAAGAGTAAAAATTAGAATAATATATTAATTTTTTATTTAAATCTCGTGCTAATAAATATTTTGGAATATAAATAAAAGTGAAGTAATATAAAAAAATTGTCTATTTGGCATTTTTTAATTAATTTCTTGATTTTCCCTTCGGAGGCCACCTTTAGGCTGAAATTTCCTCTAGTGAGTAAAGTAATATGATTGAGTTCTACTTTAGAGGCTAGAGATGGAGTGCATTTTCTTTCAATGGTCCTAAACAATGGTACCAAATCCATGGATTTGGCAATGAAGATATAAAAAGTAAATAGTTCCAACGATTACCCTTGAAGGCAATGTTTTTTTTCTCTTTTTTTTATTATTGCTCATCGACATTTTATTTCAAGAACGCTTCTTGAAATGAAGGTCATTTCCTTGTAATGGAATTTCTAACAATGAAATGCATTACCAACCAATACACTCTTGGCTTATTTCTGTATCATTTATTAGTTTATATTTATTTACAAGGAATACGGTGTCCATAAGTGATTTACTCCAATGGCACCCATTTTAATTTTTGGTATTAGGGATATTACATACTCCCCCATACAACACAAGAGTTCCCACTTATACTAATCAGACCTCTTTTTCTAGAGCATAGATCCATGGTGAAGAATGAAAAGAGAGATACCAAGAATGCATTTAACTTCTAACTTATTCTTAATGGGAACAATCAAACATAGATTAAATTAATAATATTTTCACTCATGTAAATACATGACTTTTTACTTGTATGGATATTACATACTCCTCCCCCTTAAATATGACACCTTCCCTAATGTTCATCATTAACTTTTATTCATGACATCTATCTCAGAACAACCAAAAGGGAATCCTTCCCTTTCAAAATGAAGGATTTTTTTTCCATGAAATACCAATAAGAAAAATAATAATATTTTATCAATAATCATAAAAATTCACAACTACAAACCTATTCAATTTTTACTTTCAATCATTTATCGATTGTTCAATTTTATAAACACAAAAACAAAGTTTGTCTACTAGCTTATTATTACTTGCATATTACTCTTGGAAATCATGGTCACTCCACGCAATAACTTTATTTTGTTTAAGTTGTGGAAAACACTCTATGAGTGGTTTATCAACCCAACAGCAAGAACCTATGGTGGTTTAATAGCCTCCATGGAAATCACCTCGCAGTGTATGACCAACAAATCCAACATAGTCACATTAATCACAACATTCTTAATGAAATGATATTCACAATATTTTTAACTATCAATAATTTATGATAGTATCACTGCAAGTAATCATAGAGAACCTACCTCTGTAATCATCGAAATGATCAAATTAGTCATATCTAAACAAAGTTGATATTGTCTTAGCCCCTGCTAAAGACATCCATAAGACTGGTAATATAATAGAGGGACTACACTTCCAGTAGTTCCTTTTCGAGCACTAGGTTCCTTTCCTATCAAGATGTACAAAAAATTCTTACATAATTGTATAGAAAATTCATTCTAACACATTACTTGCTTGGTTACTTAACATGGTCCGCTAAGAGAATCATAGTGGGAAATATCTTGCACCTCCCAACCATTGAGGATTAGTTTCCACTAACTAGATTGAGCCAATTTCACATCCAGGACACTTTTTCTTGACAAAGACCACACAGGATCCAACCCAGGATTCCCTCCAAGGCACCATACAAATTTGTAGAAATTAAACACAATAATTATTTTTGCAAATAAATCACTAAACCTAAAAACAAATGATAATGTTGCAACACAATAACACATGGAATGGGAAATAAACGTAGTTGTATTATATTAACTAGAATTATGATTTACATGCCAATACAACTTGAAAATAGAAAATTCATAAGAAATACAACCTCCAAAAAGCTATGCTACATCCCTAAACCTGAACTCCAAAAATGTAACTGAAAATGATTCTCCAATTGGAGATTTGTGCGATCCCCACTCCAAAAAACTCATAAAAATGAAGCTTTATGAGTGTTCTAGATGAATTCTCCTCAATGGTATTGGGTTTTTTTACAACACAAAATAGAGAACCCAAGGGTTTTAGTCCTGGGGTTATATACTGAAGTTAGGAACACTGGTTCTCCAAACCTCCCCACAAAAAAAAAATCAACTCCAAGATGTCTCTAATGGTATCCTCCTGCTATTTTATAGATCTGATGGACCTTGTTGACACCTAATCCTCATGATTGGGTGAATATAATGCAAATAGATAAATAAGTAATATGAACAGTCATCGGGAGATGAAGTGAACAGTATCTCCCTCATGTATATAATGAAGACCTACCTTAAGGAATAACATACAAATCAATTTTTGGTTGAGGAGTTATTGCCTGGTCTGACATGGTATTAGAGCCAGCTCCCAAAATATTTGTAACTCCCACTGTCTACTGCTCTCTATCCACTGCCTATTGCTCTCTGTCCCCTCCACAGTCGTTGTTGTGTGCTATACACTGGCCTGACATGTGTTGAACTATCCTAATGAACTCCTGCTCCCACTCAGAGTTATTCCTACTCTACCTTCTATCTAGTGAATGCATATAGTTCTTTGTTGTGCGTTGTACGCTGCTGCCAAAATTCTTTTGAACCATATGCTAGTCCATTGAACTGTTTTGTAATAATGAACCTGACATGAATGTTGGGCACTCCCTCCATACGCTGCAATCAGCTACCAGGAATCAAAGAGAGTTTTCAGCTATCCATGCTATATGCGACCAACTAATATAATTATGTAGTTCAAGGACGGGATTGATCCATCATGTCAAATTGACCTTGGTTGATGGAAATTCTCCTAATTTGAGTTATGTGGCTGTTTACTCTTGAGAGCCGTTAGAAATTGTGTTTATTTATAGAGCTGTTTGGCTACACATTAATTTATGTGAAGGCTATGGAAATGAATGTGATAGGTGCGATGTGTTTTTTTGGAAAGGGCTGACGAATAAAATGTAGTTGTTTCATATATATTATATATATGCTGCTCCCTCCATATAAATGTTGTTTCATATATGATCCTGGTATTTTTCAATGCTGGCTTGACATGGAAAAGGCACCTGAGTCTGCTGCATGAATGATGCTAGTATATATGTTGAAGTTTTTCACATAACGTTGGCATATACTTTGAATTTTTTTTTCGTATATACGTTGAAGATTTTTTTGGCATGTAAAATGTGTTAAAGCGACCCATTGAATGTACTTTGAACATTGTTGAATGTACTCTTAACATTGTTTAACACATGGAATTGTGTTGAGCCCTTTTTGGGTACATTGACTACATGGTATTTCATAAGTATTTGAGGCATGCATTGAGATTAAATTGGTGAACACCAAATTCCGATAGCTCTGCTGCCTTTTCCATGTAAAACAATTCAAGAACATTGTGGAAAAATTGATGAGGAAGAGATTTGAAAATTTTTGAGAATGAATAGTTGATCTTTGAAAAAAGTTTTATATTTTCATTAAAGACAAAGATAGTACAAAGCCCTATATGGAGAGAATACCCTTTTAAATTGTAATTTTTAAAAATTACCACCAGATGTACAATTTTACTATATATTGGCAGAAGTATTTTTCTATTAGTAGAAGTAATTTTTACAGAATGCGTTCAATCATATCCATGGTAGGAATAGTTCTCACTGGCAAGGAGAACTATCCTGAATGGTCCCAGATGATAAAACACCCCCTCATTTTCAATGAGTTGTGGAAAGGAGTGTGTGTCGGAGACGGAGACAATGAACCAGTATAGCCTACCTCGGACAAAGAGCTTGTCATTTAGGAAAACAAGAATAGCAAATCTTATGCATTAATTGTAGCATCTGTAAATGAAGAGGCGAGTCACCATATTTCATCATTTTCAACTGCCTTTGAAGCCTTACAAAATCTAAAAGAACTCTATGACTCACATTCTGCACTTGAAGTTGTTCAACTCATGATTAAACTCTTCACTCTTGAACTGCAAAATAATGATCCTCTTGCTCTATAATGCATAATATTAAATCCACTAAGGTTGAATTGGATATATCTCTTATCGCTTTTCTCAAGGCACTTTATCCTACTTACTCCAATTATCTTGAGTCATTGCAAGCAAATGGAAATCTCAAAGATATCACCTTTGACTCTCTTGTGAAAACGTTTGCTGAAAGAGAGAAATATTTTGGAAAGAAGACAACCCCTAAATCTTCTGAAGAGGTTGTGTGCCTTGCTCATAAAGAAAAGCATCCTGCTCAAGATTCTTCAAGAGGAAGAGGTGGTTGAAGAGGAAGAGGAATATATTTTAGAGGTAGAGGGGACAGAGATTCTCAAGGAGAAAAGGCAAATTTGCACTACATTCGCTGCAAAAGAAATGGATCACATGATGCCTCTACATGCAAGCTACCATGGGACAGAATTGAGTAGAAAAGAAACCAACAAAAAGGTAAAACCAATGATATAGACAAAGGTAAAGCACTTGAATCCACTCACTACGTTGTGGCACAATGTAATATTGGAGTAAATGAATATTTATTTAATGCTTAACTTGCTTCTTGGAAAAATGATTGGTTGCTTGATTCAAGAGCAACCTGCCACATGACTCATAGAAAATATTCTTTTGAAGAATTTACTAACAATTTTGATGGGGCGATATACTTTGTAGACCAATAAAAAATCAAGCCATCAGCGCTTGGCACAATTACGCTTAAACTGCATGGTCTTCCAGACTTTCTTCTACATCATGTTCTATATCTCCCACAACTCAAGAGAAACTTGATGTCCTTGGTCCACATCCGCCAGCAAGGTCACTCCATTCATATGTTTGATGGAAAACTTGAGGTAAGAAAAGCATCTGAACACTCACTTTTCATGAGGGGAATAGAAGAAGAAAGGCTTCTCAAGCTGCAAGGAACCTCTGCTCATGCACAACATTTCTCATACAATTCTCATCATGAAGAAGGTACACTTCCGTAAAGTTTAGTATGGCATGCTAGATTTGGACATTTGAACTATGACAACCTCTGCTTGTTGAAGAAAAATGGTGTTGCTGGTTTGCCTACAATTCCTAGGAAACTTAAGCAATGTGATGCTTGCATTCTCGGAAAGCATAGAAAACAATCTTTTCATGATTCACATACAAGAGCACATAGAAAACTTGAACTCATCATTCATATTTATGTGGTCCAATGCCTGTTCCTTCTACAAATGGAAATAAATATATGATGACATTTATTGATGACTACACCAGAATGTGTTGGGTTTATTTATTGAAGAACAAATCTGATGCTTTTAAAACATTCAAGAATTTTCATAAATGGATTGAAAATGATGCACACTATCATATTGGGTCTATTCACACTGATGATGGAAAATAATACACATCAAATGAATTTGAAAACTGTCTTCACCAACATGGGATCAAACATCAAACAACTATACCTTATCATCCCCAACAGAATGGTGTAGATGAAAGAATGAATAGGACAATCTTAAATATGGTACGATCCATTCTCTTCTTCAAAAATGTAAAGATAATGTTTTGGGCTGATGTTGTTCTATGTACTGCATATATAAACAATAGATTTCCATCTATTGTTATTAGAAACAAGACTCCATATGAAATTTGGTATGGACATGTTCCTTCGGTAAAGCATCTATGGGTCTTTGGTTCCACTTGTTATGCCTTGATACCAAAGGTACATAGAAACAAACTTGGTGATAGAACTCATAAATGTATCTTCCTGGGGTATTCAAACACCTCCAAAGCATACCATCTCTATGATGAAGTAAATAAAAAGTTTGTTGTATCTAGAGAAGTAATTTTTCTTAAATCATCCAAAATTGGCAATGATGTTGAGCGGAAACTTGATCGCTTGGATAGATTCTCAAAAGAAAAATCATTTCAAAAATTTGATAATCAGATTCCACATCTTGAAGGGGGGATTCCTATACTAGATCAACATGTGGAATCTTCTTTTGAAGAACACTCTCCCCCGCATGAAACTCCAACAACAGATGATGCTTTAAGTGATGTGATTGATAGAATTGGGAGACTCAAACTTGATTCAGTCCCAACTCAATCAACAGAGAAGCCTGGACCATCTGAGAAAGGTCCCCCAAAGTGGCTGACAAAGACACTTGGAAGTGTTCATCCTGATGAGGTTGGAAACATAGGAACTAGAAATTCAAACCGGAAAAATGGAGGTGATGTGGATGACTCTAATTCACCTGTTGATATGGATGTTTCTTATGATTGTGAATTGAACTTGTCTACAAATTTTGAAGCAAATTCCTTCAAATAAGCTACTTCTCATGATGAATGGAAAGAAGCGATGCAAAAGGAGTATGATGCCCTCGTAAAGAACAACACTTGGAAGCTGGTTGTTCCTCCATTAGGAACCAAACCAATTGGCTACAAGTGGGTCTACAAGAACAAGTATAGAGTTGATGCCTCACTTGAGAAGCACAAAGATAGGCTTGTGGCAAAAGGTTTTGCACAAAATGAAGGGATTGATTATGAAGAGACCTTTTCTACCATAGCAAAATTTGCTACCATCCAGACACTCTCTGCCCTAGCAGCTCAGAACGGTTGGAAAGTCCATCAAATCCATGTAAAAACTGCTTTCTTGAATGGAGATCTAAAAGAGAATGTTTTTATGTCCCAACCTAAAGGATGTGCTGTGAAAGGACATTAACATAAAGTATGCAAACTTGTGAAGTCCTTGTATGGCCTCAAACAAGCACTGTGAGCTTGGTATGAAAAACTAACTGAGCATCTTTTGGAACTCAATTTCAAACATTATGATCTTGATGATGCAAATTTATTTGTCAAGAAAGTTGGAAAAACAATTGTATATCTTATGGTATATGTAGATGATATTTTGATGACAGGGAACAACGAAAGCTACATTGCATCCGTAAAGAAGGAATTGGGGAAAAGTTTTGAAATGACTGATTTGGGCTATGTTCATTACTATCTTGGCATTGAAGTAACCCAACATCCAAAGTCCATATTTCTTTCTCAAAAGAAATACATTGGAGATCTGTTGAACAGGTTTGGCATGACAGAATGCAATCCTCTTACTACTCCAATGGAACAAAACTTGAAGCTCACATCTATTGAAGGAAAAGAATTTGAGGATGCAACAAAGTATAGACAACTTGTAGGAAGTCTCAGCTACCTAACTACTACCAGACCAGACATTTCATTTTCTATTGGAATCCTCTCCAGTTTTATGCAAAGGCCTTGTGAGGGACATTGATCTATTGCAAAAATAGTTCTAAGGTACTTGAAGCGAACTCAAGACTTTGGAATCAAGTATACACAGGTGGACAACTTCAGCTTGATTGGATACTCTGATTCAGACTTCGATGGAGACAAAGAAACCAGGAATCTACTTTAGGATATGATATGAGTATTGGATCAGGAGCTGTGTCCTGGAGATCACGTAAATAATCAGTTCCAGCATATTCCACAACAGAAACAGAATACGTGGTAGCAGTTGAAGCAACAAAAGAAATTGTGTGGCTTAGGAAAATTCTTGAAGATTTGCAGGTAAAACAAGTACAATCAACTCCACTCATGATTGACAATACCTCTGAAATAAAGTTGGCCAAGAACCCAAAGTTCCATGATCGAACGAAGCACATAAATACTAAATATCATCTGATTCGACATCATGTTGAGGCCAAAACAATCCATCTCCGTCATTGTTCCACTAATGAGAAAATTGCAGACATCTTCACCAAATCACTTAGAAGAGAAAATCTTGAATGATTCAGAATGATGCCTGGACTCACCAACATCCCTTCAGATTAAGGGGGGGAATGTTGACACCTAATCCTCATGATTGGGTGAATATAATGTAAATAGATAAATAAGTAATATGAACAGTCATCGGTAGATGAAGTGAACAGTCTCTCCCTCATGTATATAATGAAGAACCACCTGAAGGAATAACATACGAATCAATTTTTAGTTGAGGAGTCACTACCTGGTCTGACAGACCCCTATAGAAGCCTTTATTTTATTATTATTTTAATCACCTAGTAGCTTTTCCCTCCTTTGATTTTAATCAAAATACCTTTTTAATTTGGGAAAATGGTAAATTGGCCACCATCCCTCCTCAAGCCACTAAAATTCATGCCCCACCATATAATCCTATAGATATTCTCTTTTTTCTTCCAATGAGCTATTAAATAATATGTTTCGTTAAGAATTCATCCTTGAATTCCACCTTAAGCATAATTAATTGAGTTAAGCTCCATAATAGCCTTGTTTTCTGAAAGTTGTTGGAATGCAACCGAACAAAAGGAAAGTTATGTGGATGATGGAATATTTTAAGTGAATTTCATTAGAACTCATAAAAGCTCCTCAAAACCCCTCCATAACCCCTGGGCCCACTAATGGAGTAAACTTTCACCTGTGACCTAGCTTCCTCGAACCCTAGAAATCCATCCTGACCATGCCATAAGGCTTCCCAAAAGAAGGAATACGATAAATCCTCTTGTAGCAAGATTGTTTTCCCTCAATTAATTCATATATTTAAATCAACCTAGTGGTTCCGTGAGACTGATATCCAGTATCTAGATCACATACAAATCATTGGGTGATACCAAGCCTTCATGCAACCCAACCATGAATGTATTCCTTAATGCCCAGATCTGAAACTAAACTATGACTAGTCCTTCCCTTGACAGATCCTCCTAGATCCCAATGCCACCATGACCAATCATCATCACCCATACCCCACAACTCTGATTGTTCTCTATCTCTAGCCAAAGATATTTCTCCACCAGTAGACTACCAAGTAATCATCTCTCTCTAGTCCAATCCTTGGAATAGACCAAGGTCAACCCCACTATGTTAATGTAGGCCTAGTGGAACTGGTATGCTGATAAATTGTCAATCAACATCCCACTTTCGACTAGAGCATGTAGTGTCCCCAAAATCTACAGATCCCAACAAGATTATGCCCCTGACTAGGAATGATCCCCCATAAATAGGATACCAACTCGTGATATCTTTCCAATCCAACCTCTTGGAACGATCGAATGCATGATCTCATGCTCATGGAACAAGTATACCATGATGATGTTGGTTCATGCTCAACCCATGCTTCTTCACCTAGTCAATCAATGAGATCCATCCAAGGAACCCTTCCTCTCTGTATGTAAAGGACAAAAATGGATAACCCTTGTTGTAAGCCATGTTTATGTACTCTTGGAGACAGTTGTTTCGTGGAAGTGCCACAACTTTATCCGTTGCTACTGCACCTATATGAAACTCACCAATAGATAGGCCCAAATATGAATGCACCACCATCTCCAAATGATTTTCCCTCAGCTAACTAGAAACTCCATGCTCCATTAGTGTAATAACTTCCTACAAAACTATCCTCTCATGCTCCAACACCTCTTGACGACCAATGTCTACAAGTACTACAACCCTTTTGGTTTTCTGTACATCTATCTTCTCCTCCCCAATGGTTGGCCCAAACGATGATTACTCATCCTCATCCAATGTGGGCTCAACATGAGCCACTAGCCGACTTTCCAAAAATTGCCCATCCCACACAATGTGTGTATCATCTGACTCATGATCCTTTATGTGCTCTTTATGCTAAACATCAGTCGCTCATCTTCTCCCTAATCTCCTTCCCTCATGGGAACACTGAACTGCTCATCATACTCCCCTACCACACATGGATGCATATCTGGGCTACTCTCATTAACTCTACGTGAATGCTCATGCTTCTCAAAGGCATCCTTGTAAGAACCCATGGAACAAACTATAAAAGAATAATCCTCATCCAGAAAATTAGAAGGAAACTTCTCTTCATCTATATCTACCATCTCCTCCATGTAAATATTGCATGAGTGGTCAAGTCCCAAAGATTCCTTGTAGGTGAAGTAAATACCCCTCCTACTTAACTCATTCTTACTGCATGGTCCACCAATCCTCCGAAGCTCCTCCTTGGTCAATTGTCTCTGGAACAGTCTAATTTTCTACTCAGTCGACCTTTTGGCTAGCTCATAAGTAGCGGGTGAGGCCATCTGTTCCTTTCTCCAAATGGTCAACAACTTAGAATATAACTTCTTGCAGATGGCATCACTAGTGTCTCATAAATGAAGATAATATAGATTTCATGTGACTTCTTTGACCTTGTCTGGATGATGTTTCTTAATGTTGAAGAAGTATTGGAAAATTTGAAAAATTAGGTCATCACACTCTAGATCGAACATGACATCATAGGTTTGGAGCTTGGACATATCTTCCAAAATATGGACCTTTATCCTAAAAGTAAGGCCCACGGTGTTATCCAAGTCCTAAAAGGTCTCTACTATCAATATGAAAAATCTCCTCATAAAATAATCATCGTAAAGAGGTATAGGAGTGGTCATCAACCTCATAATGTTACTAACACAAGATGCAACTAGAATTCTGACCCCTTTACAAGGTTCTTCCAAGAACTTGTGTTGTATGAGAGCAAGCATAGCTAATTTTAGAACCCAAATTATTTTCTTCCCCTCCAACTAGTTCACTTTGGAAAGGAGTGCATCTAGCTCATTTAATTTGGAAAGGAATTTCACTGTGACCCTGACGTGTTTCAAATATGTCCCAACTACAATATTTTATGTCCTATTTCCTGCCCCTTCTGCACATCTATCAATTATTCTTTTTGAAGAATGGCATAGACACCTCTTGAGAAAGGTCTATTGTTCTACTTGTGTTTTTGTTCCATATAAGCATTTTGGTTTAAGCCATCAACTGTTGTACTATTTTGATGGTTTATGAGGTGTCTTAAGAACTCCATTGACAAATTTGTTTTTTTTTACCTATCTCAGATCAAGAAGATGTATGTATTCTACTATGACATCAAGATCTTGAAATATGTAACCTTAATTTGACACACAATATTCTATTTGCAACAAAAAATATTGATCTCTCCTAGCAAAAAGTGTCACATAATCTACTGAACTATTTGACTCTAGTAGCATCATCAGTATTAAGACTGAATAGTGCACAATACATGTGAATATAAGTGGACAATACATGCACTTAGTTGTACAAACACTAACAAATATTGTCACTTAATACATGTAATCGAGACTATCAAGACACACAACACCATATAGAGGGTCACAACATGCAATTAAATACTTCTAATAAATGATTTTTCACTAACAATGATCAAGTATCCTACTACTTAGACTCAACATTAACAGTCTTGACAACATCAAACGAAACCCAGAAATATTTATATTTCAACATATCAATATTTATGAAAGGAAACATATCATTTGAGTATATTGAGGCACCTACTTTCCTTTAACAGTTTGAATTGGTCTTCAAAATGAGGACAAATACAGTCTTGAAATGAAAAATCAACTCAACTTTCCTAATATTGTTGTCTCACGTAATGTGGGCAGTGGCACAAAGGATCGTAATTTACGTGTTATGTGAGGTTGGGAAAGTAACCACTAGTTGCAGATTGTGGCTTCTCCACCAACAACATCAATGTCCCGCTCATGGATTGGTCATGTGTGCTAGTTTGAAATTTTTGGCCCATACATGGTGAATTTGGCTTACGTAATATCTAATTAGCACTTCGACAACTTTGTGTAATTTGACTTGGGCCCCACATCTGAAAGTTTGTGTCCTTAGTAAATTAGTATTCGGTTTGATCTTGGCAACTTTGTCTTGGGTTTGTGTTACAACCTCGATCCCTTCATACTCCCAAAAATATGAACTCCATGCATTCAGAGAATTCTATTTGATCCTTAAGGAATGACACACTTAGCTTGGTAAATTAGATCAATCCTTCAGTGACAATATTTGTCCTTGCAAATTATTTTTGATTAAATGAATAATTGGCCTTCAGTCATATAGGAAATTGACTTGTACTGTTTCTCTCAATCTACAAAATGCATCCCAACCAAACTTGCGATCTTGTCTAATAAATGATTGATGCCATGACCCATTTGTTTCATCAGTAGTCAACCTTCCTAAATAACTACTCATGGCCTATAGAAAATGATTGTATCAATTCGTTGCCAAATAAATTTTCACCTTCCTACCTACAATAAGTTTTTGAAGCGAAAGAATGTTGTGACGTCTAATTGGCCCTAGGACTAAAGCAAATAATATTTTGGCCCCTCCTTATGCTCAAAATTTCAAGCTCTCTATGTTAATGCTTGTAATTAGGCTCAAGCAAAATATTTTCTTGCCTTCTTCTCCCAAAGTTGGCCTTGCACCATAAACAATATTGTAATTTTTTGTCCAACATTCAAATATTTTTCACCTTTATTTTTTTTAATTAATTGACCCCAAATAATGATATTAGACTCCCTTTACCACTTGACCCTTTTAAATAAAATTATATTTTGGCCCTCTCAAATCAAATCGCGTAGTCTGGCATTTGAAATTTAATACAACCCCTTTCTTAATAGTTCACGATCTTGCGCAGTAATTTTTTTCACCTCAAAAATTTATATAAAAGTTGGACCTTAGCCTTGGGCCTTTGAGTAATTATTCACCTCCTTTGAAAATTTTCCGATTGCCTCTCATATTTATGAATAATTATGTGAGAATAGGGCACTACTTTTGTAGAATATCTAATGCCAAAGTCAATTTGTTTATCATTTATTAAAATATGGCCATACCTCAGACCAAAATCGACCTAGAATAAACCCTCAAGATGGCAGGAAGACTAGATTTAATACAACTGTAATATTCCTTTTTCTATTTTCGATAAGATTACAAGGGATTTTACATTGGAAAATTCATTTTACAAATTTCATCTAGCACACTGTACAAATTTACAGAAATGAAACACACTAATTGTTGTCACAAATAAATTAATAAACCCGTAAACAAATGAGAATGTTGCAGCACAATAACACAAGGAGTGGGAAATAAACTCAATTGTATGATATTAATTGGAATAATATTTTAAATGGAAATACAATAGGAAAATAGTTGATCCATAACAAATTCATCCTCCAAAAATATTTGTTGCGTCCCTAAACTTGGCCTCCAAAACTGTAACTGAAAATGACACTCCAATTGTACTCCAAATTGTTGATAATGCCGAAGCTCTATGATTCTTCTGAATGAAGTATTCTCAATGATCTTCGGTTTTCGTCCAATGAAAAATAGCAAACCAAATGGTTTTCATCTTGGGGTTATAAATTGAAGCTGGTAACCCTGTTTCTCCAATCCTCCCCACAAGGAAAATAATGAACTCCAAGATGTCTCCAATGGTCTCTTCCTCCTCTTTTATAGATCTACTGGACCCATCTAGAAGCCTTTATTTTATTACCATTTTAATAACTTTTTACCTTTTCCCTCCTTTTATTTTAATTAAAATACCTTTTTAGTTTGGGAAAATGGTAAATCAGCCACCATCCCTCCTCAAGACACTGAAAGTCACATCCCACCATCTCATCTTATAGTTATTCTCATTCTGGTTCCAGCGAGCTATTACACTATTGTGTTTCTCTATTCCTCCGAGAATGCCACCTTAAGTGTAATTAATTTAGTTAGGCTCCATAATAACCCAATTTTTAGAAAGTTGTCAAAATGCAACAGAATAAAAGGAAAGATGTGTGGATGACGGAATATGCTAAGAGAATGCCACTGGTGCTCATTAAAAACTCCTCAAAACCCGTCCATAATCCCTTGGTCCCACTAATGGATTACAACTACACATGTGACCTTATTGTCTCCAACAATGGAAGTCAATCCTGAACATGCCATAGGGGATCCCATAAAAAGGAACATGACACAGAACAAGTTTACCCTAGGATTCCATTGACCACACAAGGTCCAATATATGATTCATCTTTGAAGCATCCTTCCTATTCCTCTTATAGTGTCTTGTCTTGAGGAATTTAGAGCTCAAAAAATCACTCTTTTGGGCCTCATCCATCAACCTCCAAAACCAAAAAGGTTTCCTTAGCATTTTCCCTTCTCACCATTGTGGCCAATAATTTTTCCTTACTAAGATCAGATATCTCTAGGGGGAGGAAATTCGGGTAGGAAACTACCTCTACCCATCACCCTCCTTGGGCCTTTTCTAAGTTTCCTATAACTGCCTGGGATGTGAAATTCTATTTTATCACCTTTCCCCACCGTAATTTACATAATTTACCATATGCACAATAAAATTAAAGTAGAAGGAACATTTATGTACACCACATATTCATACTTGATGCTCAGCATGGGCACCAAAGTCTATAAAAGTAAATTTAGTAGGAAGCCATAATTGATATCTCAAGTCTTACAGGTGGTGTTCATTCCAAAATTCCACATAATAATCAACATGCAATTTAGAAAAAGATTTCTATATCCTCTATGCACAAATCTTGCATGTCATCATGGTAAACATTATACCTTCCTATTTGTAGTCTCAAATCACATTGCAACATTTACCTCGAACTTGTTCTTATATTCTATTACTAGAATCTTAATGACATTATTATGTTTCCATTAACTGCTTTTGATAAAACCATACCTTTTACAAAATATTGTTATTCGACAAACATCTTTGTTAAATATATTCAAGATGTTTTTCAGTTCACATTCACTAAAATGTTTTTCAGTATTTCAAAAAAGTAGAAAGGTAATGGTCCTATCCATATTTCATAAACCTCTTTCAGGCTCTACATTTAAGGAAATTAAAACAAAGTTTCCATGAGATATTTTCCACAATAACAATTATATGACCATCAAAAATATGATAATCAATAATTCATGCAAAATTACATTTGATTTACGCATATGTATCTAATCAAAAATATTTGTGCAACATTACTAAATTCAAGTCAACCACACAATCTTTCCTTGATTAAACAAATTATCAATGTCAATAAATTCAAAATGCCACCTAGTTTTTTGTTTAGTGATGACAACAAAGACACTTGTCCACTAAAAAATGGAATTAATATGTAATGTCATTGTAGTACGCACAATGAATTTTAAAGGATGAAATTAACATATTTCTTAGATGTAGGATGCATACGAGCTAGCCTCATCATTGAATCATCAACTTGTAGAGTTGTGAAGCTTTTAACAAATAATCTAATCAAGTATAGTGTTTCTTGGCAGGGACCACATCGGTTCCAACCTAGAATTCCAATGACCACACCAGGTCCAGCTTACAATTTCGGTGACCACACCGATTCTAATACATGATTCCTCTTGGCAGTTTCCTACCTATTCTTCCAACAACATCCTATATTGAGGAATTTAGAGCTCAACAACTTACTCTTTTAGGACTCCTCCAACAAGCTACAAAACCAACAAGGTTGCCTCGAGATTTTCCTCTCTCACCATCTTAGCCATCCTTTTCCCCTTACTAAGATCATATATCTTTGGGTAAAGGAAATATGAGAAGGAAACTGCCTCTGCCCATATCCCCCCTTGAGCCTTTTCCAATTATCCTATAAATGTATGGGATGTAAAATTCTCTTTTATAACAGTTTCCCATTGTAATTTACATAACTGACCATATGCGCATTAACATTAAAGTAGATGGAACATTTATGTACACCGTATACTCATACATGACCCTCAACATAGGCCCCATAGTCTGTAAAATTAAATTTCATAGGAAATCATAACTGACATCTTAATTCATATAGGTGGTGTTCATTTCAAATTTCCACATAATAATCAACATGAAATTTAGAAAAACATTATTATATTGCTATGTACAAATCTTGCATGTCACCATGGTAAACATTATACCTTCATATTTGCAATTGCAAATCACATTACAACATTTACCTTTCACTGGTTCTTATATTTTGTTACTAGAATCTCAATGACATCATTATGTTTCCATCAAACCCCCCTGCTTAATCATACTAGCAACATTAGTCACAACTACTTCTGATAAAATCATACCTTCTTCAAAATATTGTTATTCACAAAAACATCTTTGTTAAATACATTAAAGATGTTTTTCACTGCACAATCGTTAATGTTCTCAATATTTCAACAACGTAGAAAGATATTGGCCCTGTCCATATTTCATAAACATATTCCAAGCTCTGTATATAAGAAAATTAAAACAAATTTTCCATGAAGTTCTTTTCCACAATAACAATTATAAGACCTTCCAAAATATCATAGTCAGTAATTCATGAAAAAAGACATTTCATTTACACATATATATCTAATCGACAGTCATTATGCAACATTACTAAATTCAAGACAATCACACAAACTTTCTTTTGTTAAATAAATTATTAATGCCAATAGATTAAAAATTCAATCTAGATTTGTGTTTAGTGATGACAACGAAGACACCACTTGTCCACAACATAATGGGCTTAATATGTAATGTCACTACAATACACATGAAAAAATTTTAAAGGATGAAATTAACATATTTGTTAGATGTATAATGCATACCAACTAGCATCATCATTGAATCATCAACTTGTAGAGTTGTGAAGTTTTGAACAAACAATGTAATCACCAACATCTGATTACCACTAGTTCTATCATTTAGTTGGTAGAACATACATAATTTATTTCATCTAATGCATTATAATACTATCAAATAATATTTGTTTCCCTCATCAAACTAATTATAATTTATGTTTACTCATATGTAAATCCACAACCCTTTTCCATTTATTTTCTTATTATAACAATCCATTCGTATTTATTAGTCACTTTCGTAGGCACTATTGTTATCATGATTTAAATTCATTGTAACATTCAATAACTTACAATCATACAATACTAATTCATGAAAGGTAATGTAATATTCTAAATAATCAATGCTACCAACCATCATAAACTCAATCAGAACCCACGACAAGACTCAAACTACAATTATCCATTACAGTCAAGACCTACCACTGGACTCATTATTTATCTTCAACGTTAAAAGGGGTTCTTTCAATGTATTTTAAAACATTCTATTGTCCTCTTCAAGGATAAGGCACACCTTTCTACATCCCTTCGCTATCACACAAAACAATACATGTATTCATTATTTTCTTATAATTAGTGCATTGTAACTCTAATCAATTTTCTCTAAATGCACCTTTAAGAATTATTATAAGATCATGCAAGGAAAGGTTGGTAGTTAATCCAAACTATCGCTAGTGAGTGCTTAGGATTGTCCATAATCATAATTAATGCAATAAAATTGTAAATTATATTTTATAAAGACTTAAATTCCATGATCACAGATATTATTTAAATTAAACAATAGCACTTATCATTATTTAGCATAGGTATTAACATCATCATGCATTTCTTATCAAATGTAGTATATTGCATACATTGTGATGTAATCTTATTGGAATCATACATGATATTATATCCAAAATCATCATACTTATACTTCTTCTCTACTTACGGATTCCCAAAAGGTGTGAGTGTTGCAACCTTTTACTCTGATACCACGTGTAACATCACATGGTAAACCTCATGCAAAAATACATAGGATTAGAAAAAAAATATAAAAATTTACTTAGCATGTAATATTCTCAATCAATTATTCCATATTCCTTAATTGACTATTATATAAATCATCTTCATAACATAAAGTGACTTCAGAATTGGAATAAAAATTCACATAGAGTAAAAACCATTAATGCAACATAATAACATAAAGATTCTTGTTTTATCTTAACTAATTACCACTATTCATTTCATTAGGCTATATAATCATGTATTTGATAATGTCAGTGTCAATGTCATGCAAGGAATCAACAACATTAGAATGACATAATAGGAAAACACATCAATGGACATCGGTATACCCTAGAAACCCCGAAGGGAAAAACCTAAAAAACCTTTATTTTATTAAATCTTTTGTGAGGGTTTCACCCCTCACTCAACGGTTGTATGGGAGTCCATCTATTAATCATTGTTAAAAAAATATTACAAAGAAATTCCTCGGACATTGCTTCTTGTGACCTGGTTGTTCCCTATAGTAGATCAGCCTTCAGTTGAAATTCACTCCATATGCATGGACCATTATTTGATTTCCTTCCGTAATGTTAAATGTAATCCACCCTTCACATAAGTCACAATCATTTCCTGCAATTGCTACCATCGGTAAACTATGATATCATGATTATATAAAATATTTATCATACCAATAATAAATATTTACTTATGATTCTTAAATCATATTTTTATGTGCATAAATAAAATGTAAAAAATTTATCCATATATGTCTCTTTTATGGACACCACACCTACATTACTTAAAAGCATATAACTACCAAAACATGCCTATTTATTTTTAAATGTGTATGGTTATGACACATGTCTATCCATCCAAATATCACATGCATAAAGTAAAATACATAAAGATTAGCAAGGCATGCTCACCTACCCACACTTCACATGCATTATAAGAAAACGAGTAGATACATTTTACCACTGCTCATATGAGTACGGTAATATTAAAATATTCACCATGGATATCACGGTAATATTTTGAAGAATTTCCATGTTTATCACTATCTCTTATCACAAGAAGAGGGAAATTTTTCTCCAAAAGTTAAACATCACAACTACTATTAGTTTCTTTGCTCCAGAACGCATTCATTTCTAGAGAACCACCACAAATACCCATACTTTTTAAAGGAAAACTAGCAAAATATCTATTATTTTTGGGCATCCAATTATATATTCTTTTCCCCAAAAGGAACTATCCCAAAAATTATTACTTTTGTGCATGTAACACCTAATCTTTTTTCAAGGAAATGAGCATGGATTCTTGTAAGAATTCATATCTATTTTTTTCCCAAGAAAATAACCATGATTATTATGTTTTCCTACAACCAAATTTGTATGCATTCTTTCAAAAACAACCTTAATCATTGTATGCAACAAAATTCACATGCATTCTTTAAAGAAACAACCTTAATTCTTATCATTTCATGCAACAAAATTCACATGCATTCTTTTATAAAAAAACCTCAATTCTTAATATTTCATTCAATAGAATTCTCAAGAAACAACCTTAATTCTTAATATTTCATTCAATAGAATTCTAAAAAACAACCTTAATTCTTGTCATTTCATGCAACATAATTCACATGCATTATTTCAAGAAAACCTAAATTCTTAATATTTCATGCAATAGAATTCATATGCATTCTTTCCAACAGAGATATATTTACCAGTGTTTGTTTCATATTCTCCTCCATCAGCTCTCCTTAAGGGCATCTACACGTTCCGTGCAATGAATGACTAAAACAATTCCACGGAATGAAGACATGAGCCAATTCATCTCTCTTCACAAACATTTTCCACTAATAACAATCTAAAGTCCACAATCTAAGGTCCCTTCCTTCAAAGACAAAACATGTCTTTCCATAATAAAGAAATCACAAATTTACATTTTTTCTTATAAAATTGGCTTTAAAACCAAAACCAAAACCATAACTAAAACCAAATAAAATGATATCTTACTGTGGAAAAGGGTGATATTAATGCGTTGTTGCATCACCCACAATGCCCGACTCTTCCAGCCCTTTGAAAGGTAAAATGGATAAGTGTCCCACTTGCCTCTAGCCAGTCATGGCTACATGAAATCCATTAGAAATTTTTCTTCATGTTTTTCAAAGATAATTCCTTACTACTCATGGTGCGGCCGCACACTTTCCCTAAAAGTCACATGCCACTAGATGAAAACTATGTGCAAAGCTAATTGTAACTATGTTTATGATGTGGAAAATCTCATTTCTAGCTCCCATGCATTAGGGTTTATAATAAACATTATATTTGACGTCTTTGTTTACTTATAATCTGTACACAACAACCTCATATTCCCTCGCTCCTTGTATCTGAAAATAGTAATGTTATATGATTAGGTTCTACTCAGAATGTAGAGATGGAGCGGATTTTATTTCAACTATACATAACATTGGTACTGAATCCTTGGATTTGGCAACAAAGATATTAAAAATGAACAATTCCAACAATGACCCTAAAAGGAAACATTCTTTTTCAATTACTTCTCATCTTCTTTTTATTTCAGGAACCCTTATTGAAATGAAGGTCGTTACCTAGTAACAGAACTTCTAACAACAAAATGCATTACTAGCGAGTATATTCTTGGTTTATTTTATTATTATTATTATTATTATTTATTAGATTATATTTATTTACAACGACTAAGGTGTCCATGGGTTATTTAGACCAATGGCACCCATTTTAATGTGTTTTATTAGGGATATTACATACTCCCTCATATATCACAATGGTTCACATTTATAATATTCACACCTTTGCTTACCAATGATTCATTTAACTTCTAATTGATTCGTGATAGGAACAATCAAACATATATTAAATTAATAATATTTTTCATTCATGTAAATACATGAGCTTTTACCTGTAGGGATATTACAAAAAACTTTATTTTATGCAAAATTATATTTTCTATTATTTTTCAAAGTTGGTGAATTAATATTTGTATTACATTTTTCAGACGTGTTCACGTAAGATTTTTTTTCTATCATTTAAATAAATTCAAAAACCAAAAGTACCCTTTTGAAGAAGGCTCCTGAATGAACATGGTTGTATTTCTTGAATTTTTTTCATTTTGTATATTTTATGTTATTGATTTTTCATTCAACCCCTTCGAAACTATCCAAAAAAAATTCAAGGCTTATTTTTAAAAGAAATTAGATGAAAAGTATTATATGAAGTCAAAATTTTCAAACTCATATGCCATTGGATAGAGGATTCCTTCACAAATCCAACATGATGAACTATGCCACCTAAGGAAAAATATTACCTTTAAGTCTGCAAGACTACAAAATGGTGTTGTAGAGAAATTTGTAGGAAGGGAGATAAAACTCCTTTTTTTCGGGCTCTTAGTAGCTTGATTGAGAATTTAAGGTAAAAATTCAAATAGCCTGAATGAGGATTTAAGAAACCCTCGATCAAACCCTTAACATAGTTATATAATCAGCTCAATTGAGCCCTTAGCTCAATTGAGTTCCTAGATAACATTGCGCTATACAGGAGCTCAATTGAGCAATATTTAAGACATCAAATAATTGGATTGAGGGCTTAAATATTTTTTGATATAAAAAAAGGCTTCATCGAGTTGTTTTTTTTCACCCACAATATACCCTCACTTGGCAAAAAAGTGTAACCGAACTCCATGCATAGACCTTATGTTAAATCCCTATCACTATTTTTAGCCATAAATGGTTGATTGGGAACTAGCCACCTCCCTAGATATATACAACAACCCTCATGTTACATATATCAAAAACTCATCATTCAACCTGGGATGAAGATGTCAAGAGATCACGGGAAAGTAGAATCGAGATCTTAGACTCCAATGGGATTCCTATCCTTCTAGCATTACTATGACAGGCCTTGGTGTCCACTCATGGGATTTGAAACTATGTAAAGGGGATAACATCCACCCCATTGCCCCATGAGGAGACTAAATCCTTATGATTATTAATATTTAAATTAAAAGTTTAGAAGTCCTATTCCAAATTAAATATGTCTATCTATGTAATTATGGTGATAATAAAATCTATTATGGAATAGGGATTCTAGAATTTTAATTTAATTCTCAATAATTATTAGATAGTAGCAATTTAACCTCTATAGAATATTCTAGAATATTTTTAGTAGTATATACAAATTAAGGGCTGAGATTTATTTCCAAAACAGTTGTCTTTCTTCCCTTTTTCATTAAAGTTATTAATAAAAAAATGGCATATAAGCCCGTAGCATTATATGAAATGAGTTATGATTTCTTGGGCATATGGTATTGATAAACCATTGTATTGGTCCATAGTATTGCAACAAAGCATATTTACAGATTAAGAATCCCCGTGATAAAGTGGGGGTGAATCTCCATAATTAGAAATTTGTTATATTTTTTTTAAACGTATTTATGTGCTTGACTTATATATAAAAATTTTATTATTATATAATTATATTATTTTAAATATAGTTTTAATTTAGTCAATTAAAAAAAATAGTAATTTGTTATATATATATATATATAATATATATAGATAGACACACACACACAAACCATTAAATTTATATGATTGCACTAATTATTTAGAAGAAATCATATCTTATTTCAAACTATTTTAATATATATTTAATTTATTTTATTTTCTTTATCTATAAAATTTGTTAAATGTAATAGATTTGAAATCTTAATTGAAATTAGTAATTAAAAAAAAAAAAATTAACAATATATGTTTTTTCCTTAAACTAAAAGTTCTTTGTAGAGAAAACATGTTGTCTTTCATTATGACTTTCATGAACATGAAATAATGATTAACAGCAAATGTTTCCTCTTAATAAATCACAAGTTCAAAACCAAAAAAATAGATTATGAATATATATGCCTTAATAAACATAACAAACAAATCACTGTATAAAAATAAATAGCTTGTCCCATAAACAAAGGAAAAATACCAATGTCAAACCTATACTCCACACTTTCTTATAAAATCATTTAATGTCGATTAACATGGCCACAAGACCAACCATGTAATGGTTCAGGTCCATCTCCTTGATCGTCATTGACACTAGTTGCTTCACGTTGAGCCAACTTTGCTAAACTATGTATTCCGCTCAAGTTGGATACGCCATTTATATCTAGCACAACTTTACGAAGTCAATCAAATATAAATGTGTTAAAAAAAATGTGTAGTAGAAAAATCATATTATAAATTAACATGATTATAGACTGTCTGTGATTGTTGTGATCAACTTGATCATTAGCAGATAGATAAAGCATTTGTTCTTTCCACTTTTAATATGCTTTTTATCCTCTTCTCAACTACCTGAATAGGAAGGGACTAGATAGATTGATAATGATCATACCAAGTAGACATTACAGTTAATGGGATTAGTTTAATCAGACTATATTGACATTCGTTGGGTGGTTCCTAAAACACCATGGATAGAAAGGCTCTGCCATCTCTGTCAGAATACGAACATCGAGGATGAAAATCATTTTCTCTTAGAGTGCCCCGAGTACAACCACATTAGATCTCAATTTCAAAATCTTTGTTGCAATACTAGCCTTCCTAGCCTTTTACTTTGTCAAAATTGAAGTGAGCTCGAAAGGCTTCTCTCCAAGCTTTTTGAGCATAGGAATAAAATCTTAAATGAAACTAAATAATTCATTTCTTTAGGTCCAATAAATCGAAATTTGATCTTAGTGGATGTTAACCATCATCATCAACATTATCTTAAGTAAAATCGTAAAAATATCTTTTCTACAATAGTATCTTAAGTAAAATCATAAAAATAAGAGAGGCGAAGAGAGCATAAAATGGACAGTTGAGAAAATGAAGAAGTTGCTTTTGCATTTTTACTTTTATATTTTAATTTATTATTATTATTATTATTATATTGTAAACAATAAAATTAAATCTGCGTACATCTTGTTATTTTTATATAATATTAAATTCTATTTGGTTATAAATAAATAGAGAATTTCAATAATAAGGAAAAAAGTTATGGTTAATATTAATATTATATTAGTGTATTTTTAATTTTTATCTAAAATAAATTATTATATAATTTGTCATTTATCTTGTTATTTTTGGGTCAAAAAAAATTGAGGAATTGGTTTGTAGATCTTATTCTAGTGGTAGAGGTTGAGAAACTTTATATGCCATTTTGAGGCATCAAATGGTATTTTTTAGGGTCAAAACATTAAAAATGTAGCCATGGTTCCTCCTTGTAGTTCTGCATATTGAAAATTTTCTGACATTGCAAAAATCACCTCAATCAAACATCATATGTGGAATTTATGCCTCCAACAACTTGACCTACCTTGTTGATTACCATGGTATGATAAGATGTCACTTCATCCCACATTACTCACACATGTAGGGCTAGTCACATGTGGACTTTCAAAAAGATTCTAGAAGGTCTAAAGCCTTATCACTAATTGAGGGTTGAAGATGTAGAAACCCTAATAGTATATAGCGGTTATTTTTAGTATTGAGTTTCTAAGAAGAGAGGTGATTCCATTCTTTAACACTATAAATGTTGTTAGACTTCAAACTTCTATGGTTTTATTTTGTAGAGAGAGAATTAAGATTTCCACAATGGCATGTGAATTTTGTCGATGTTTCGAATCCCAAAAAGGATCCATCATCAGAAGAATATATGAGGAAATAAGAGTCAAGAGGAAGATGAATAAATAAATAAATAATAAAGGTACAAAAAAACCTAAATGGTTGGATAGTATATATATATATATATATATATATATATATATATATATATATTATATATATATATATATATATATATATATATGTAATAAAAATTAACAAAAATTAAACTACATAATCCTAAAAATATGAAATAGTTAGTATCTAAAGATATTAATGAAATAATCTAGACTAATAATTAATATTATGCTATAAATGTTCTATAGTTGAGTAGAGAATCTAAGAGTGGTGTTTGAGAACATTGTTATAGACGTATTTGGGCACTGCAACCCCAATCACATATGTCCATAAACCAAGAGCTTCTAAGCCCCTAAAAGTGTTGTTTCATACCCTAAAAGAACAAGGTCAATTGATTACATCATTTCCCAGAAGTTCTCCTTGAAAAACTACTTAGAACTGGTCAAAACTGGACCATACAGACTGCTCAGTCCTAAGGGTGCGATGCATCTCACTTACTACATGCAGAAGGTGCAATGCATACTGAAAAGCCCTTCTGTAGGGTGCAATGAGCGAAAGCAGACAAATGGCAGAGGCAATTGGCTAGGTGGAAACCTAGAGAATCTTCTAGAAACTACTCAATTGGCACTTGCCTCTCAAAATTCACCCAGGGATGAGTAAGATATCATGAAATCTCCAAGTGGAACCAAGAACTATCAGAGAAATGACACTAATCAAAAACCCAGAAGCTGACTCACCCACCTGCAAACATCTATATATGGATCCCTCATCCTAAAGATCCAAAGGCTGGAATTTTGTATCTTGTAAGGAAGTGTTGTTGGTTTCTCTGTGGAACATCATAGTGTTGGGTGATCTAGCTTTTCATGAGGTGAAGAGGGCTTTCATGCTAGGAGAATGGCACTGGGTTAGATCAATGGGTTGTAATCCTCTCTTCTACTACTTCTATCAATAAAGCTATTTGAGTTTTCCTCCATATTCTTGTATATCTCTAAATCTTGTACTGATATATGCATTTGTGTGGTTAATATATATCTGATCCTATATTGTTTATGGTTATAAATCTCTATGCTTTGATGATAAAATGCTGCTTTGACTCTACAGGAATTCTTTGAAGTGGGACAAGTAAGGAAGGAGTGGCAAAGATTGGTCAAAGGGGAGAGGAAACAAGCAAGGAGCCAAGCAAAAGACTAAGGTTGGTACTCTCTGCTTCTCTCTCATTTATTTCTCATAAAGGAAAACACAAGTGACTTTAGTTTGTTTGTTTCTAAGATGGCTACCCATCTTATTGGGTCTAGTAGCTCTAAATGGACACTAGCTTTCCCAATAACAAAATGGCGACTCCACTGGGGAGATGAATAGCTTGTTTTCTTGTTTATATTTGTTCGCTTTATAAACTACAGACAAAGCCTGAAGTTAAGCAAGCTAGCATTCGAACTGCTTTTGCTATGCAACTATAAAGTATATCAATGTTGCTTTATTCAATCTTCGGGTTAGTTTATGAATTAAACATCTGACTTGCAATCATCCTAAGTGCCCTGGTGGCAGCTGAAGTAACCTCATTAGATCACCCCCTATGCTTTGTGTTTACTGTCTATCATTAGCTCAGCCTAAATCCCTGAACTAAGCTGCAAACTGTGAGAAAAAAACCAAAACCAATCTCATCCCTAGACCATCGTACTATCTCTCATTGGTAGTCTAGATGCATCATACCTTCCGTGTGCTATAGGTGAGATGCATCCCTATTTCCCTGTGTTATAGGTGCGATGATTAGGTAAGACTGTTTCTTCCTCCAGATTTTGGTTTTCTCTTCATTGTATTCAGCTTTATTCAGTAGTTTTGTTGTGTGATCAGTCTACCACTGTTGAAATTCCCTTCCTTTGCATTATTCATCCTCCAATATATAAAGAATTGTGAATGTTTTTTTATTTATTTTTCGCCATTTTCAGTTCTCCTTTGCAAACAATAGCTTAATCGAACTATCGTATTTTGATTTGAAAGTGTCGCAAGTGTCATTTTCAATCAAATAAAAGAATCCTCCTCTTTTTGATGGTCGATTACACTTTTTCTCTTATATTTGATTTGAATTAATAGTATTTCATGTGTCGAAAGCAGTTTTCAATTCAGAATCGCAATGTGTCATCTTAGTCTTCCTTTCGTTTTTTGAAAAGAAAATTGTTAGTACTGTTGCCTTGAAAGGAAAATAATTCAGATCTATACTTAACATTCTTTTTGTCATTCACACATTAAGAAAGAAGAAAACAAATACATGCATGTGCATTTGCATTTAGACTGCTTGTGGAAATTGATTTAGGACAATGCATCTTAGTGTGTGCTCTCTGCTCTATGTTGAAAGAATTTCACTTCTCTTTCCTTAGTAGCTAGGATTTTCATTGCAAAAAGAAAATAAACGATTATTTATCATCTTAGATTGCATATTTAGGAATTATATATATACATCACATGGTGAACCTAAAAGGCAAACTTCTTAAGAAAGATCAACTGTAAAATAAATTTCAATGAACATAAAAACGCTTTGGAACCTAATGCACAACATTTAGAAGTCTAGGCTAGAGACGTATTCCAGCGTCGTAAAACCTGGTAACTATCGCTTTCATTGTAGGTTGGGTGATTCCTCCTCTTTTAGATGACAAGTGCTAGTACGTAATTATGCTCCCACGTACCATCAAGTATATATTGGGAGATCACAATAGGCTATATCCTTTATCCTTAGGAAGCTATGTCTTCCACCCTATCAATCACAATTCACTGAACACAGCATTCGAGAAGATTGATTTCCGTACCGTAAAAAGTATTCTACAGTTTTAAGATTGGTTTGGTAATCCCTTTGTCTAGATTTCTAGAGTAGTCACTTTCGTTTCTTTTCAGACTCCTTAAAATAAAAGGTCCATCTGAGCACTTGTCACTTCAAGCTCATTAAAAATCAAAGGCAACTAGAGTCATCTTTAGTTATTTCTTGACTCTTAGAAATTGAAAAAGCAAGTTATGTCAACGCGTCATAAAAATTATTTTAATTGGAATAACATCATTGTTCCCTCATTGGTCTTAGGTTGAGAAAATGGAGTACACCAACCAAGGATTTCCCCTTGGGGAGAATCCTAGTCCCTTCTCCTCTTGGGGAGATGTTGGTGCACCTCATATGGCCACATTGTCCCTTCCAGGACTAACAATTGACCTACCAGTATGGCTTTTCTCAACCTTTGTGATTCAAAGCACCGTGATTCCCGAGCAATCAAATCAGCAACCGGATGATACTAGAGTTACCCCCCAACCTTCTACTTCATTTGTTTCTCCCTCTCCTTCTTCCTCTTCACTTGGTGAAGCTAGTAAAACTAAGAACCAAGTAACTGAGAAGAAGAAGAGGAAGCCAATGGCAAAAGGGGGCAACCATGCATTGTCTGGCAAAAATTCACACACTGCATTGTCCAAACCTAAATCTCCATGTATCATTTGCAAGGGAGACCACTATCATCGAAATTGTCCTTACATCCCATAGATCTTAAGGGACTGGTCTCCCTGCTTGCACAAGCCGGTGTCCTCAACCTCTAATGTTCATGTTGAAAGTACATCGTCAACTAGTGAAAACGAAGTCAATGGACAAAAGAAATATCTAAAATTCCTTGTAGATTGTGTGAAGGCGGTCATGCTATCCACCATTGTCCCTTCCTAGACAAAGCTAAAAGAGTCTTGGATAACCATCCTGCTTCACCGCTACGACTTCCTCCTAGATATGAGAAACTCTTGCTGAGTCCATCACTAGTTGAAAATCTGACTAACACACCTTTGTGGTCGGTCAAAGCATCTATCATTGAAGATAAACCCTCTTAGTCTGGACAAGATCAAAGTCAACAGGTCGAGATGGTAGTCGACCCAGTCTTGTCTTCAGAAGGTCTACCTTAAGATGATACAGTCACCAAAGAGAATGAGAATGACACCATTCAAATTCATTTTGTCAACACAGAATACGATGAAAATGGGGGCAATCTACCCATTCCTTTACCGTGGGAAGGAAGTTCGTTAGAGATTTACCTAACCATTTATTCGGTCCCTCCTCTAAGCAACCTAGTCATTTGTTCGATTAGAATCTATCAAGGAGACCCCGTCTACCATCTAATGTACCATTCTGAATCATAGTGCAAGCTTATAGAATGGTCATGGTTGGTACTATCATAGATGAAGGGGCTTCTATGAGTATCCTTTCCTCAACTTCTTGAAAAGAGCTTGGTTCGCCATCACTTTTTCCTGAGATTCGAAATCTGACAGGCTTCAACAAAGGAACTAGTCGACCATTAGGGATCCTTCCGAGTTTACCTATAACTTTGAGAAGGAAACCCATCTACCTGAATGTAATGGTAGTCCAAGGACCTTTACATTGCAATCTATTCCTTGGGTGTGACTATATTTATAGGATGGGAGCTATTGTTTCCTCACTCTTTCAAGTGATGTGTTTTCCGCATGAAGGTAGAGTGGTCCAGCTCGTAGACCAGCTTTCATTCCCCAATTCACACATAGCTAATAGTCAAGTGCCATCCCTAACAGGTCCTTTTGCACTAGGATTGTCTCATCAATCTCTAGTCAATCCACCTGATGAATGCGAGTGATTCGATGAATGTGACTAAACCTAGCGGGCATGCACCTTAGTCTGCTTTGGCAGGAAAACTTTAGGTATAGGGTAGGTTTTTGTAGAGGATATATGACTAGTCTGACACACCCATCTGTTTAGGAAAATGGGATTAGACTGGGATGAGATTCCCTCGTCAAGGTTAGGTGATTGGAACTTGAATCACCTTCGTCCATTTCGATGGACAAAGCCCAGGAATTGCTTCTGTCTACTATGCAGGTAGAACCATCTTGCTATGCAAGAACTTCTGTATGGTAACCTGGAAACTGTACTTCGCTATACCTGGGGGCATGCAAACCTTTTTGCATGCAAGTGAAAAGCAACCATTTATTTTCTTAGTTTGTAGGTTCTTAACCCTTTAAACTCGTAGGTTGGTCATTCCTAGCTTGCATAAAGAAAGGCTCCTGAGAAAAATTTCGACTGGGGCAAGCTCCCTAAAAAATGAACCTATCGATGAGACATCCTTATTATACGACTGGCACGAACATTTTTAAACGAAGTTCAAGCTCATTAAAAAATAAACCTAACGATGAGCAAATGTTCCCCTAGAGTTTAAGCTTAATAAAAAATGAACCCATCCTTCGGTAAATAACCATTGTGATCGCATAATCATCAGCTTTTGAGCCTTGGTCGTGTTCTTGCCATCACCTCCACTCTGTCTAGGCGATCATACACCTCCATTTGACTGTTTACCCCTTTTGAGGAACAGCTACGTTGAGTGATCCTATTGACCATCTTCTTTGCACTATCATGATTGAAAAGTTCCAAACCTTACCTGGAACCAGGTGCTATCCGAAAACATCACTCATTCCTCAAAAAACGAGCCTTCTGTAAGCTCTTTTCATCTGACTCATAAAATATGAAAATATTGCTGAGCAATTTACCTCTCCAACTCGTTAAAGTGATTGGAAGTGTCATCCCCCTCTAGATGTTAATCTTTTTGGACCTGAGGGATCATTACACAAAAAGATCGAGCGCTTGTCTTGTTCGGCTTGTTAAAACTATCGAAAAGCCATCCCTTTCATATTATTTTATACTTTTTCAAACTTAAGGGATTATACTACGAAAAAGGATTACTGGAGTTTCCTTTTTGTCTCTTTTTAGAATCTCTAAGATTGAAAAGGATCGAGTTATCTTTGTCATTAAACTTGTTAAAACAATAGCGACAAACTTGTCCATGCAGACAAGAGTGAGTTTCACTGTCGCTAGGCTTGTTAAAACATAGCGACGGGTTTGCCCAAAGGGAAAATTATAGAACAAGCATATGTTATCCTCCTCAAGCTTGACAAAAATAAAGAGGTACTAGTCAGTAATGACTGGGGAAAAAATTGGGAAGAAAACTTCAAGAAACTTTATTCGTAGCAAGTCGCTCTTGAACATGACACTTTCACTCCATCACTAGGATTGAGTCAGGTTGGGTTATTCCGTTCACTGATCATATCACCATTGGTCCTCCGTACCATCCATTTTTGGGGTTAACACTACCAATCCATCTCAGTGTCACCGGTATGTTCAAGAGAAGTCGCTCAGAGAATTCACCAACCCAGCTTACATCTCATCCACTACAATACCTTCGCGCTTCATTCTTTCATGACTGCCACCCTGAACCTTGTATCATCAGATCATTTTCACCTCCACAAAATAATTTGCTCCATTTTGTGTCGTAGATGTGGGATTCATTAAGGCCCTCCTACGATGAGTCACTTCTTGTTGACATCAGCTCATTATCCAAGAAGTTGACTTAGTAACAACCCTTTCAGTACTTTGAAGCTTGCATGCCTCAATGGCAAGTTTCTCACTTCCGGCAACAGGTTTACATCAATGGCCTTTGACCGGAGAATTTTACGTGGTGTTTGACATTGACTCATGTATTTGCACCATGTGAATTGTATTGCCATTCCTTGACAGTCATCATCATTATCGGTGATTCCTCTCACGCCTGTTAACAGCTTACATCATTGGCTAGTAATTAGGTGATGTCTTTCCATGTTCGACATCCGAACATCCTTTCACATGGATCGACTTGTACTTTGGGCAAAGATTGAATGAGTTTGAAGACCCAAGATCTATTTTCATCCATCCAGGCTGCGATATATTCAAGAAAATAAAGACATCAAATGTACATCATAGCTGCACAAATAATCATCCAAGCCAAAGGATGATGGCTCTACTGGAATCATTAGTCTGTCACACAGATGGTTGTCTGTCATATGTACATGAAAATGAGTTTATAAAGCTAAGCATGGGAATGCCCGCCTCAGATAGATCATGAAAATATTATGAAGATAATGTATTGTATTGTATCTTATTAGAGGTCACCTTCCAGTTCGAAAAACCTTGAATCCTCATGATAAAGCATTTCACCTGACATCAGAAGATTTACGACCTCATGCTTTAGGGGGCAACTGTTATAGACATATTTGGGCACTACAACCCCAATCACATATGTCCATAAACCAAGGGCTTCTAAGCCCCTAAAAGTGTTGTTTCATACCATAAAAGAACAAGGTCAGCTGATTACATCATTTCCCAGAAGTTCTCCCTAAAAAATTACTCAAAACTGGTCAAAACGGGACCATATAGACTGCTCAGTGCTAAGGGTGTGATGCATATCACTTACTACATGTAGAAGGTGTGATGCATACTAAAAATCCCTTTTGTAGTGTGTCATGAGCGAGAGCAGACAAATGGAAGAGGCAATTGGCTAGGTGGAAACCCAGAGAATCTTCTATAAACTACTCAGTTGACACTTGCCTCTCTAAATTCACCGAGGGATGAGTAAGAGCTCATGAAATCTCCAAGTGGAACCAAGAACTATCAGAGAAATGACACTAATAAAAAACCCAGAAGCTAACTCACCCACTTGCAAGCATCTATATATGGATCCCTCATCGTAGAGATCCAGAGGCTAGAATTTTGTATCTTGTAAGGAAGTGTTGTTGGTTTCTCTGTGGAACATCATAGTGTTGGGTGATCTAGCTTTTCATGAGGTGAAGAGGGCTTTCATGCTGGGAGGATGATGTTGGGTCAGATCAATGGGTTGTAATCCTCTCTTCTACTACTTCTATCAATAAAGCTATTTGAGTTTTCCTCCATATTCTTGTATATCTCTGAATCTTGTATTGATATATGCATTTGTGTGGTTAATATATATCTGATCCTATATTTTTTATGGTTATAGATCTTTATGCTTTGATGGTATCATGCTGCTTTGACTCTACAGGTGTTCTTTTAAGCGGGACAGGTAAGGAAGGAGTGGCAAAGATCTGTCAAAGGGGAGAGGAAACAAGCAAGGAGCCAAGCGAAAGACTGAGTTTGGTAACCTTTTGCTTCTCTCTCATCTATTTCTCAAAAAAGAAAACACAAGTGACTTTAGTTTGTTTGTTTCTAAGATAGCTACCTGTCTTAGTGGGACTAGTAGCTCTGAATGGACACTAGCTTTCCCGATAACAAGCATAACAAAGGAGAATTATGATTTTTGTAGCCATTCATACATAATGTCATAGGAAACTCCATTTTGAGTTCCCCTTTGTTTGTATTCACATATCATAACTGAAAGAAAGAGAGTAGACCATAATTCCAACCATCTAGATAGGTTTCCTCTCATAATAAGTTTTCAAGATACAACTTATGTGGATGATTTGGTCTTCTACTCTCTTCTTTCATTTCTTATTTTAGTTATTTCATAAATTCAAGAAATAAGCTAGTAATAATTGATTTCGGATCTAAGGAAATAAAGTGCATGATCTAAGATTTCATCATTTCATAGTATTTTTTTAGATGAACTATTTCAGTGGAACATTCATAGTAGTTTGCAGATCATATTGGTATGAAAGCAATTTTCTTTGGGTTATTTGAGGAATGTTGTGGGATCTAGGATTTTTCTTAAGAAGGAAGTTATAGATCCTTAAATAGGGGAATGAGTCCATTCATAAGAATCCTTGGTTGTAATTGAAGGTATATTTTTGAGCCTGGAAGAGAGTATCTTCCACAATATGGCTCTCCTCATGGTGACAATAGAAAGTAAAGTTCATACATTTTAAGGAAGTTGATGGCTCTAAACCATAAATTGGATGTAATGAGAAACTAGGAGATAATGAATACCCAAAAAAGGAGTTAAAATAAAAAAATATCTCAAGAAAGATCAACCAAGTTCCATTTCCATCACCCCTTCACAATGTATGTTCAAAATAGAAGCAAAATTAGACATCAAGCACCAGTAAATGGAGATCTATGTTATTAATTTGAATCATTGGTTGTAATAGTTATAATTATATCTTAATGTTCATAAAAAATATGGAGAGTAGAAGATTTCTTTTGTTTCAATAAATCTATAGGTCTATGTTAGGCCCCTATACTACTACTGTAACCCCTTATTGTTATTAGTACAACCCACTTATTATATTGATGTACCCATGTAGTGCCCATACTATTACTATTGTGCCCCATAGAAGCCCACTATTGTTATTATTGTGCCCTTACATTATTATTGTTATGTTGGCTCTGATTATGTTATGACCCCTTAGACTCCTATATATAGAAGGGAGATCTTTTCATTTGTAGCATCCAAGAATTTTTCATTTATGTAATGTAAAGGAGGTTTCCCCCTTGAAGAGGCTAAATTCTAAGGCGTTGATCTATCTTTTCTATATTTTCTTGAGCTGGTTCCATAACATTTGGTATCAGAGCTTTGGATTCTGGGGTTTCGCTGCTCCAAATAGGTCATCGTGGAATTTTCGTTATAACTTTTTTTCTGAGATGTTTCAGAAGTTGCAAAAACAACCCATTTGAAACGACATCATGTGGCAGCGTGGGTCCAAATTTCCGAGATTTTCATGCTATGTTTGCGGAGATATGATCTGAGGAATTTGGTCTTTTTGCAGACTCCTGAATTACATTCCAAACAGGTGACCTGGGGAAAATTGTCATAATTTTCTCTTTGAGCATCAGATTGAAATTTCGTAAGAAGGTACAGAAAGCAAACGGATTGTAGTTTCTTGTATATATTATTCAAAGCTAAAGGTTGAAATAGTGACTCGTGGCACGTCATACAAGTTCGCTCTACTGAACTAGTCTATAATCAAGTCATTGTGGGAGATTTTGTATAACTCTTCCTTGGAGAATCCAATTTGGATTAGACTGGTGCAATTGGAAATAGAACATAGAGGGCTACTACAGATCATAATTTCATAACTTAAAGATCCAAAACTACAGAGCTACAGTCATTTCAAGATCGAGCTCCTAAAATCAAGAAAAAGAAAGATGAGGAAGTTTGATGGCAAGGATCCGGTAAATTGGATACTTCATATCGAGCAATATTTTGATCTACATGGTGTACTACTATTACAAAGGGTATGTATTGCATCTTCATATTTAGAACCAGATCAATTTTTATTGTATGAAGGGCTTTGTTCTCCTAAACAACTTGTTACGTGGTCAATTTTCACGGAGGAAATGATAGCACATTATGAGGATACAAAGAGCAACACCTTCTTTAGAGCAACACCACAACAATTGGAAAGAGTAAAAGAGCTTTGTGACATATTGGAAAGCAAAATTACAGAAACCAGAAAGCATACCCCTCACAACTATAAAGATAGAAGTGTTGTTTCTCCTAGACTTCCACAACCTACAAGGGTTACACCACAACAATTGGAAGAAAAAAGAGAAAAAGGGCTTTGTTACAATTGTGATAGAAAATGCACTAAAGGTCATAAGTGTGCTGAGAAGAAATTATTTTACATAGAGTATGAAGAGGAGGAAGAAAAGGATCAAGAAACATCAAAA
>APFE031117022.1:4605-41902 GCA_000404065.3 Pinus taeda
TTTATTTTTTATTTTATTAATTTATATTTCTTTCTATTTTATCTACATTTCAATTTTACTATCAACATTGGTTTCTCACATTATAATGTTAATGTTGTTATTGTTAAATTGCAGCATGGATATCTATTTAACACATTGTAAAGTGTTTTTTTGGTCATATAAAATACAAAAAAAAATTGTTTGTCACATTCCAACATCGATATATGTTTGTGACATAGTGACATCAACCCTTGTTTGTCACATTATAAGGTAGATGTTTTTTCTACTACATTAGTAAATATAGTTATCAAATTTTTTATTTTACTTTTGTTACATCATCACATCAATTTATATTTGACACATAGCAATATGAAGTTTTGTGTGTCACATTATAGCACCGATGTTTTTATGGTTACATTGAAACATAAATTTTTATTTGCCACGTTGTAATGTAAAATTTTAATTTTTGTCTTCCACATTTCTTATTATTACGTTGATAGGCTTGCCCCATAATAAAATTGGGTAGATTAATCTTTTTCCTAATTACAAATTCCAGTCCTAGGGTTGAGAATAAATGATATTGGCATATTCTTGCCATTTATTCTAAATCAATAAATGGAATACTTAGTGATAACTTACTTGCATATCAAAATCATGTTTAAACCCTATTTACAATATTGTTTTACCCCATTATTATTAGAGATTTATTTTTCATGTTCTTTATCACCATGTATAATCCTATTATTAGAGATTTATTTTTCATGTTCTTTATCACCATGTATGAGGATTATAGAAAAATGGAACAACATATAATGATCGGAGAAAAATGGAAAACTACATTGAAACGTGGTTTCTTTCTAACATTTGTGTGTTATGTTATGAAACGTGTGCATTACAATTCAATTTGTGCCATGGTCATGAGTTTCTATAGTTAGAGGTTTGCGTTTCCCAAATCACTTTGGGGGCCATTGTTGTAATGCCATCATTTCATGTCCATCCATAAGTGTAACACCTTCTTTGTTTCCCCATGGTTGTCATAAATAATATTAAGTTCTAGGTTTTGTGAAATATATAATTTTAAGTTTATGATATATGAAGTATTGCTTGAATTAATAAAAAGTTAACACCTTCTTTGTTTCCCCATGGTTGTCATAAATAATATTAGGTTTTAGGTTTTGTGAAATATATAATTTTAAGTTTATGATATATTAAATATTGCTTGAATTAATAAAACCTGAATTTAGGTGCATTGAATTATATAAACCTCCATGTATATAAACCTCCATGTGGCATGTTTGTAGTCTGGCCTTCACATTCCTCCGTGCTTAAATAAATATAGTATCACGTTGATCAAGCACTTCATTTTATGGTGTTAGGTAGATAACTTCTCAATGCGTGATGGCCATCGTCTTGATAATAATATATACTTGCTCAGTGTGTGATGGTTTTCGTTAGGTTTTGGCGCAGTAAGTATTAGGTTTGCATTTGACATTTAGTCTTATAATATTTTTAATGTTTATATTAATAATATATAAAATAATATTATAAAATATTTTTAATATTATTTTAATATCAATTATGAGTAATATTAATAATAATATTGATTTTAACATTTTTTTTTTTAAATTATACTAATTCTATTATAGTACAAAAATTCAAAAATTTACAACGAGGCGGACCTCGGATAGCACCATCCTACAGAGATGGATTTTGCAGCAGTGTTAACCATGATTAGCCAGGCATTTGTCCTTCCCCAAGATTGGGAGACTTGCCTGCTGTTACAAAACTCTAACAGAGAGGAGAAAAGACCTGAAACCCAAATATTTTCCGACATACAGACTCTTAACCATAACCCAGAACCCCCATACTAACTCAAAACATAGTCCTGGACACTAGATTCCGCCATTGACACCGCATATATAAGCATAGCATAAGAACTGTGGTTGTGCCGCTGTAGACAGCGCACCAACCTTACATATCGAAAGAGCACTGAAGAAGAGGCATGTGATTACCCAAAAGAAAAACAAAAGACATTGCCATACCCGTTGCCCGTTAACCCAGAGAACCGGTTCAGTCGTCCACAGAGGTTGATGGCACCTCTTCCACCACTCGACAAGCATATGGATCCGGCGCGCTTGAATTGGTGTGAGGCGATTCATCTTCTGCAGGTGCGCTTGGACCGGCCGCTGCTCCCGCTGATGCTTTTTCCGCGTGATGCTGCCCCTGTTCTGGAGCTGGAGGTAGAATTGCAGGTCCGACCCTCTGTGCAGGGGACAAGGGAGGCTGTTCCAAAATTGGAGCCGGAGGCCTGTGTTCCGCTGCTGCTGGTCCCTGAGCCTCATGCTCACATTTTTCAATTTTAACAGACACATAGTATGTGTCAGAATCCAGAAGGCAGGGAAAACTGAAGCGGGAGGAGGGATGGAAGCTGTGATGGCAAGCTAGGGCTTGGGCTTGCCCTAGTCTTCTTCCGTGTCGGCGACAAGCACTGTTTGCATCGTCCGACAGCGAGTCAGAGGAACGAGGGAAGGAGGCACGACCTCTCGCCCCTCCCCGAGACTCGCCACGGCGGCAGCTTGCTCGTATCCTTTCCTTAGGCATTGCAGACCGGGGTGGACACAGAGGAGGCAGGAGCGTTGCAGAAAGGAATGGGAATAATGCAGCGGAGGCGTAGAGGCACGGGAAGGCCAGAGGGCACAGGAAATTGCAACAGAAGGCCAGAGGGCATAGGAATTTGCAACAGAAGGCGCCTGAAATTGCAGGAGGGGATTGCTACAGCAGAACTGAACAAACCAAAGCTTAGACCAAGGAATGACTGAAGGCCCAGGTAAGAAAGCAGGACGAGGCTTGATCGCAGGCCACCAGCAACTACAATTGAGCACAGAGAGAGGGGAGGGAGGATCAGGGAGCCGATTTGCTGCGTCGCCGCTCCTGTCTCTCGGAACCTGCCACAACACAGAGCTACCAGACCAGTAGTAAACCCAGACAAGCCATAAACAATACATTACCTTGCTGCGGTCACTGTAATTATAAGGAGAAGACCTGCGACTTTCCATGTGTGAACCAACACTCGTCATAAGTTTCCCGGAGGGCGGAAATGCAGACTTCGCGCGAGGAGGGGAGGACATAACAGCTCGAATGCCGCGGAGGAAGTGTCTAGAGGGTGTATTAACTCCGTGAGTTAAATGCCGGTGACATGTGGCGGGCCTGGGCTGCCACTTGCCCAGTGGGAAGCCCGCCCCCATATCGTTATGCCATGCTTGCACCCGCATCCGGGGATATTGATTTTAACATTAATATCTATATGAATGATAATATTAACATTATTTTAATATAAAATATTAAAGTGATTATAAAATTTAGAATAAAAGGAAAAAAATTCAAGTAAGTTTTATAATAACTTTAATGTTTATATTAAAATGATAGTTGATAATATTATATAATATATTATTAATACATATTTAACATTAAATATTATTAATATTAATATAATAATTAATGTAAATAATATTTAAAAAAATGTTATTACTATAGTACCAATAACATTAAAAAATATTTATTTTGATATGATATGTATTATTTATCATTAATGTCAATAATGTTAAAATAATAAATAAAATTTTTACTATTAAATAATAATTATAATAATAATAATTTATGAATGAAATATTAATATGTTTATGTCATAGCTGATTATGGTTGCGCATGTTTGGTCATTCTAAGTATAGAGATTTTGATTGACCATTGTCGTTGATCTTGGTTGATCATGCTTGCCCATTATGGTTGATCATAGTTGACCATGGTTGACCATGGTTTGTGACATCAAAATGGTACAAAAATCTAACCGATGTCAGAATATGACAAACATTGTCACAATGTTACATTAGTTTTGAAATTTATCCAATGTCGCAATGAGAGATTACAAAATCAGTCAACCAAATTTAATAATGTTTTTATTATCTTTGATGGTCAACACTCTTTAACTTCGGTCAAACATAATCACCTATTAATATCAATGATTAAAATTAATAATGTAACATGTTGTGACGTTCAAATGCTACAAAAATCTATCCAACATCATAATGTGACAAGCATGTTGCCATGTCACAAACATTGTTGCAATACTACATTACATTGCAATTTATCTAACGCCATAATGGGATGTTACAAAATTAGTCAACTAAATTTACTAATGTTGTTGACTATGTTTAATTATGTTTGACAATGAACAATCTTCAATTTCAATAAAACAAAATCGCCTTTTAATATTATTAATTAATATTAATAATCAAACATAGTCAACTACATTAGTCTGACATAGTTAGCCATAATGGTCAATCAAGATCTTTATGGTAAACCACTGTTGAACATGGTCAACCATGGCCAACCATGTTCAACCGTGATCAACCATGGTTAGCAATGGTCAACCATGAGCAACCATGGTGAATAAAGTTCCACCATCTCCAACCATGGTCAACGATGGGCAACCAAGGTGAACCATGGTCAACCAAGGTCATCCAAGAACAACATAATTAGAATGGTCAACCATGATCAACTAATGTCAACCATGGTCCACCATGTTCAACCAATATCAACATGGTTAGAATGGTTAAAATGATCAACCATGGTCAATCATAATGGTCAACCATTGTCAACCATGGTAAACCTTTATGGTCAGACATTATGGGCAACTATTATGGCTAACCATTATGGTCATCCATAATGATCAACCATGGTAAACTATGATCAAACATTCTTAGCTATGATTAACCATGGCCAAAAATGGTCAACTATGATACACCATTGTCAACCTTGGTCAACCATGGCTAAACATGATTAAATATGGTAAATCATTATCAATGAGACTATGCCAGCATCAACCATTATCAACCTTGGTCAACTATGGTTGAATATCATCAAGCTTGATCAACCATGGTCAACCATGATCAACCATGGTCAACCATGATCAACCATGGTTAACCATGATCAAACATGATCCACCATTGTCAACAATGATCAAGCTTGGTCATCTTTGGTTAACCAAATTCATTCTAGAACATTCCATGGTCTAACGAGTCGTAATGGCCAATCATGGTTAAAATGGTTGAACATGGTCAGCCTCATTCTGTATTATTGAATATGGTCAACCTTAATGGTCAATCAAGATCTTTGTGGTTGAATATGGTAAATAATAGTCAAACCTCTTCAACCATGGTCCCCATCAACCATCTCAACCACTATTATAACCTTTTTTGTGACATTAATGTAAAACTAGCATGAAAATTAATGCTTAGAGTGGTTGGATGATTAACTGTGGTCAACTATAATAGTTAGAATGTCCAACAAAGGTTAACCAAGGTCAACCATTGTCAACCATGGTCAACCAAGGGCAACCAATATCAACATTAATTGAATGGTTAGAACGATTAAACATAGTTAGCCATAATGGTCAACCATGGTTAACTAAGGTCAAACATGGTCAAACATAATGGTCAACCATCATCAACTATGATCAACCATGGATAACCATAATGGCCAACCATGATCAACCATTATGGCCCACCATAATGTCCAACCACTATGGTCAACCATCATGGTTAATCTTGGTCAATCATTATGATCAACCAAGGTCAACCATGACCAATCATAATGGTTAACCATGGTTAACCATAGTAGTCAACCATGGTCAACCATTATGGATATCCATTATGGTCACCCATAATTGTCAACCATTATGGTTAACCATGGTCAACTATGATCAACCATGATAAAAAATGACCAGCAATGTTTAACTATGATCAACCATTATCGACCATGGTAAAAAATGGTCAAACAAGGTTGAATATGGTTAACCATGGTCAACCATTTTCGATAAGAATATGCTAGCATCAACCAGTTTCAATGAGAATATGCTAGTGTCAACCATGGTAACCCATTATCAATCACGGTTGAATATGGTCATCCTTGATCAACCATGGTCAACCATGATCAAGCTTGTTAATTTTTGGTCAACCATAGTTAACTTATAACATTCGATGGTCTACCAACTCCTAATGGCTAACCATGGTCAACCATGGTTAGAATGGTCGAACATGGTCAACCAAGGCCTCTATGGTTGAATATGGTAAACCATAATGGTCAATCAATATCTCTATGGTTGAATATGGTCAATCGTCTTCAACCATGGTCAACCCCATTAACCATCTACACCATTAATGTAACCCTTTTTATAACATTACTGTAACATTAGCATGAACGTTAATGTAAAATTGGCCATGGTCAACCTTGTGAACCTTGATGAACCTCATCAACCATGGTTACCCATGGTCATTGAATCTACCCCACACACATGAGTTGTAACTAGCACAACCACATTTACTAATGTGGTTGATGTACATCGATTGACAACATTTTCCACTTTTTATATGCTAATCAAGTTATGAAAATGACGTTAATAGACCTATGAAAATGACATTAATCAACGTTTAACAACCACATTAGTAAGAACAATCTAGGGATATAATGGTATTATTAGAGAAAAAAATCCTTATTAAAATTGAGCATGCTATAAAAAAAATTAAAAATGAGTTGGGTGAAAAAATTTTGAAACGTCAATCAAATCATTAGACATTTGAATAACAGAACTTGGAATGAACTAAGGACTTTAGAGGTTGCAGATAGATCCTATACAATTGCAGATATAAGGAAACTTGTAAGGAAAAAATATCTAAAATATCAATCTTAGATTCAATGTAAAATTGTTAAGAAGAGCATCTCAACATTTAATAATAGGTTTGATAAATTGGTGAGAGTTGGGATTCCATCTTGCTAGGATGAACATGGCCAATTTATCCCTTAGGAAGTGTATATGAATTCTTTGGTGGCTGAAAAGAGCAAGTCCAACAAAGTTCTAGGTGTATCAGGTTTTTCGAAGGGTAAGAAAATTTTCAATTATGTGCAACAAGACTTCCAACTTTTGTGCCAAGTAAAAACCTTATTTTTGCAAAGCCAAATTATGAGAAATACACATATTTAGATACATCTTATAAAGAAACAAAAATTGCCAATATCCCAGTGATGCAGAGTAGTAGAAGTGTATAAAGTTGATAACATAAAATGTTAGTGTAACCCATTTGGTGGAACTTGGACCGAGTGGAACCAAGACACAACAATTTTGAAGACTTATCTTATTTTTCTGTTTAATTTTCTTAAAATTATGAAATTCTCATTTATGAGAAAATTATGAATTTAATTATTTTGAAGAGATTTGTTAAGCTTTTGTTAAAAGATAGTCTTAACTGTTAAACAAGTTTTTTAATTGCATTAGTAAATAAAAAGAAATTTTTTGGCTTGGGAAATAAAACTACAAATGAACCACTTCCAAAGATTTGGAGTTTTTGTACTTATGCAATGCAATTGCATTTTTCTAAGATAAGTTAATGCAAATCAATTTTCACTCCAATTTTGAGAAAAATTGTGGTTTCTTTCGTTCTTATTTTGTGCATTATTGTTCCATAAAATGCTTTTCTTTCACTGAAATTGATTTATGTAGTAGCTAAGATTGCTTGAATCAAAATTACATAATTGCTTATGTGACTGTTTGTTTGATATGTCACTTGTAGTTAAATAGAGCACCTTAATGTGTGCTCCACCCTTTTTAAGATATTCATTCATATATTCTATATTTTATAGTTACATTCTCTCTTTCATTGTCATTGTTTTAAGCTTTCATTCTGTTTTGATCGAGCTATTAAAACCTTGTATCTTCTACTCTGCCTATTTCCATCATACTCAATACGAAGTTTGCAACCCTAAAAATTAGCCATTCTGGTCATAATTAATAAATCTTTGAGTTAAAGTTTCATTGCACTTACTAATAATATATCTCCAACCAATCTTTAAAATTTATATGAATTATGAAGGATGTTTTGGGAACTGAATCCCTATAGTTGGGAGTTGTCGCTTAGGTTATAACACTACCCATGAATGCTCAACTTGTTGATCATCAAAATTAAGATTCATATTTAGAGGAAGAGTTTGAACGTGAGGTAGATGCATAAGAAGTGAAATCCACAAGTTACCATTTTATTATAATTGTAGTAGAATAGGTAATCTTGCTTCTAGATGTCTATGTGTAATTTTGGAAAATAGTAATGATAAAGAAAAACATGAAGATAAGATAAAATTTTATCTATATGAAAAAGAGAGATGCAGCTCATTAGAAGAAATTAATGGATATGCATCTGATGATTAAAAAATGGAATTGTTACTCATGACCGTGGAGGCTCAATACTCTATTCAAGAGAAATCACATTCAAAGGAAGAATATGGTGATGGTCTTAAGGGAGAACTTATCTATGCATTAGAATAAATAGGAAGGCTTATTAAAAAAACAAAAGGATTTTTCGAGAAACATGAGAAAGAAAATAATCATAATATTAATGAATAAATAGTTTATCTCATAAAGTTACAATTATAAGAGGTAAAAGGAAGGACATCGCGAGAAAATAGAAGCTGAGATTATTTACAGATTTAGACAAAATCCAATGTTAAACTCAATCAAAGTTGGAAGTTTGGAATGTGTTTTGAGATATTAGATGACATTTTAAGTTACCATAGATATCCTATTGTTAAAACATGTCTTTGTTTCCATAAAAATACCAAGGGAGAATCAAGTTGAATGGCATCAGAAGATGAATGAAAAAAGGAGCATGAAATCTATGTTAATTTTATCGAAAGATATATCAATGAAAACAACAACACGAAAGGAGAGGACCAATAAAGATATGATTCTAAAAAGAAATAATGAAGTTGTAGGAAAGGAAATGAATACGATTTGAGACATAGTAATGGATTTAGAAGAATAATTCCCCAAAGAAAACCTTTTACACCTAGGTATCAATATCTCTTTTTATGCATATTGTTTTACATGTAATAATTTTGGTCATAAGGAAATATATTGTAGAGAATATGTAAAAAATTAATATATGAGGAATAGGACCATGGGATCATATAAGATCTCAAGGAATTGTTGTGTCAATGGAAATTTTAGAAATTTTGATGAGAATTATATCAGAAATTAAAATTCATTTGCGTCTTTATTAGATCATGTTGAATATTTCAATTGGAATAATTTTGGGCACACATTTCAGGATTGTAGAAGTACATTAAGGATTAAAAATCAAATAAGAGAAGAAGATATTGTCATAAATATAAATCAAAGGAAAAATGTATGGAGAAGGAAGTAAGAGGAACAAATAGAATGTGGTCTCATAAATATAAATCAAAGGAAAAATGTATGGAGAAGGAAGTAAGAGGAACAAATAGAATGTGGTCTAGCCATATGTATTCAAAACAAAGATATCCAATGGTAAATAGATGGTGGATGTTGAAGTCATATGACATTAGATAGAATGAAATTCCTCTCTAAAGTAAGACAAAGGAGGTAGTGTCGTGCCTAGAAATAATGGTTCGGGAAGGATTTGATCAAAGGATTCATTTAGTGATTGCATGATTTTATTAAATTTTTAAATCAAAATTCTATTAAATGATATTTGATAGATTTATTCTTAAATATTTTCCATTAGAATTGTTTTTTTGTTTTCAATATTTTACATTCCAATTGTTTGAATATGTTTGAAAATATAATTGTTTCTTTGTTTATGTTTTAAATGTTTGGTAGTACAATTATTTTCTCATCTCAAAACAATTGATAGTAGAATTGAGTGCTTGTTTGTATTTTCAATTTTTTATTGGCATTGGTTGTTTTTGTGTTTTCAATATGTTTTAGATATTTATACTTGTGTTATTTCTGTAATTTAAATACTCCATAGATTTATTACTGTGATATTATTATTTATTTTTTGAAAACATTTTGAAATATAGTTATTTTCCCCATATTTTTGGTTATTGTTAAGTTTGTCCTATTTTATCATCTTATTTTCTCCACATTTTAGTGCTACAACTAGGAAAATTTAATTGTTATTGGGTTTTTTATGTTGATGCCAATTATGTCCATTATTGGCCACTACATATTACCTCTCTTTACACATTAATAATTGTTCAGGATTTTTTCCTATATTTAGTAACTATATGAAATTTGAGAAATTATAATTATATATATATATATATATATATATATATATATATATATATATATAATTTATAATATTAATAAAAAATTTCTAAAAATAAATTAAGATAAATTTATAAAATATCTTTATAAAAAAACTTATTTTAAAATATTAATAAAAGCTTGCAATAATTCATTGATCAATTAATCAAGTTTGTAAAATATGATTAATCAATATGTTATATATTGTTGTTTAATAAAAAATGACCTTGAGGAAGAATCAAACATTATATGGTATTAATGGTTATAAGTTTTTGCAATCAAAACTTAATTAGTTAAACGACTTCATAAAACTAAATTTGAACATTTTATGACAACTCTAAATTTAGATGAGTGACAGATCTCAATTTTAATATAAATACATAGAAAGCATTAATAACGTTAATAATTATCATACTTATAATACATTTTATAAATCAAACGACAACAACATTAACATGATATGAAAAATATAATATACAGGAGTGATATACATATCAATATACATGTGAAATACAACTACATACTACATCCACAACCAGAGCCATATGCATCAGTGCCTCTTCCACCAAAGGTAGGAGGTCTATTAGTACCCATATAAAATAATGACGATGAAAGTTGACTGTAAAATATGTATTCACTAAGAAATATAGAACCTAATATGACCATATCACAAAAATATACTTATGGAGTTGTGGTATATGTAGAGGAGGGTTCGAACTAGCCCACAAATTGGTGGAATGTAGTGCAACTAGTGGGATGAGCAGAGAAGGAAGAGGAGGAGGTGGGGATGGTGGTGGTGGATCAATTTATGGTCTAATTTTTTATGCATGAGGAGGAAGAGGAGGAGGTGGATGGATGGATCATCCAACTATTGATGCACACAGAGGAGGATGTGGGGCTGTCGATTGGTTTGGTGGAGGACTAGGTGGTGGAGAACCATGTGGTGGAGGAGGATGTGGGGAGTCAATGGTTTTATTGCAAGAATAGGTGGTTTAGAATCATATGGTGGAGGAGGAAAATATGATGTTTATAAATATGGCGTAGGACATGGTGGTGGAAAATCATGCATAAAAGAGGATGAGGGGACATAGGTTGGTCTAGTGTAGGGCTAGGTGTTGGAGATATAGGAGGTAGACGATTAGGAGCATCACCCTCAAAGGATCATCTAGATTAATCAAAATGAGATACATCCTTGAACCTATAAATGAGGCTGAATGTATTGACAACATAACAAATCAATAAAGAAAATAGACATTTTGGATATTTGAAAATATGGAACAATCTATTAGGGATTTTTTATGTTGTTATGTTGAGCGTAGTGACGTCACCTCAATCAAAACCATATTTGGTTCTCTCTATTCCTTAATACATGTGTTTCTCGAACTATTTTCAACTAAAAGTGACGACCATGGATACATAAGGATTGTTCTTGTGGCAAAGCGTTTGTTGTCTCAATATGGTGGCTCAAAGGATTTCAAAGGTAGAAGGGGTCCTAGCCGAGTGGAAGCCCCTATTGTTTAATATCTTTTAAAGCATGGTCTCTGTTTGAAATTCACAACATGGAGTATCACCAACTGCATTGAAGGAGGCCTTTAATTTATGATGTGGGTGAGCATAAAATGCAAGATAATTTCCACTTTTCCATTGATCATTTTCCTATTTGTCACTTGTATTCTTAGAAATACTATGTATTATTGGCCTATGAGGCTTTGGGGCATGCATTTTTGTTGTAGCTGGGTCTTCCTTTTTCTCTACCCTCTTTTGGTGTATCCCACCTCCTTCAGACAGAGGAGACACAATATAATTTTTTTTTTATATATTTATCATAAATATGGGTGGAAAGACTTTTTCTCTCTAGTTTATAAGTTCAGTCTCTATCCCATCTCTTAAGAAGTCTATTAAAAATAAATGGGGCATTTTTATAATATTATAATGTATGTAATATTAAGGGAATGTTCTTCAATATTCCTCCCAACTCAAAGTCAATATTATCATAAGAAAATCAACCATAATCCTGAACTCCAGGATACATAAGGGTGCTCCTGATGCTAGGACATCAAATGGAACTTCTAACTCCTTCAAGGAAGAATTACAATGGAGGGTTTCAATCCCAACATAATAGAGTTACATTATTCCAATTGCTTATATAGTAGACCAAATGTAGCAAGCTCCAACCATGGAGGTCAATAACTCGAAGATCTCTTCCCTCTTTTATAACTTTCATACAAAGGTTGTTATATCCAGATTCAATACATTTTGTACAAAACATGAAGTGTTGTTCCATTGGATTTTCTCTTCTTGGACACCCAACTGTGACATTTACTTATGCTCCAAAGGTTTCTACATACTCCAATTGGATATACAGAAGGATTTAGATTTTTTTTATACATGAAGGACCATGGTTTTGGGGAAGTGCTAGGTTATCTATCACTCCATGGTTCCATGAGTTTAATGCCACATCTATGGTGGTCTAAACTATGCCAATATTGGTGAGGATTTTTAACCTTCTCCTTATTTTATGGCATCATAAAGCTCTTGACGGCATTGGAAATGCTCTTGGAAAATTTAAAAAAAAAAATGGAACAAGAAATAATAGAGAAATGCCTCTTCACCTTTCCCAAAATATGTGTGGATATAGACCTCAGCAAAGGGCTTTTAGATCACATAACATTGAAACATGTATTTTTTAGTGATATCAATTTTTAGATTACGAGAACATGACATTCTTATGTAGAGTATGTTTTTAAATAGGATATTTGTAGATAACATGTCCATAGTTCAAGAAGAATCTGAAAAATAGCAAGAGGTAGCCTAATCGGTTAAAAGAATGAAAGTTTTCTGATCTACCCCTTTGATAAGATGAATAAGAAGATATCAAAGAGATTCATGTTATCCAATCAGATACAAATATTGAGGCTTAATATGGAAACCAACCGAAAGGGGATGACCCAACATGGTCAGGATTCATCATACAAATTCAGGTGGGTTCTTTACTTGAAGGCTTTTAGACATCATATGGCCTTGGGGGCATAAAAGGAGCCCATGTTTTCGAGAGCTCAAACCCAGAGAATGAAACTTCCCATATGGAATCAGGATGAGAATTGGCATTGGTTCTTATTGAACCAACTTTGGATGGTTGGCACAAGGTGCGAAAAAATAAAGGTAAAAAATAAAGGCTAATTGAAAAATGTTAGACTTAACTAATCTCTGTTTATATTGTATGTGCCTTAAGTTCTTATGTTCCTTTGTTAGCTCAATTCCAATAGGAATTTTATATAGGAATGTTATACAATTTTTGCAAAACGTAATTTTATTTTTTCTTAATGATGAATAAAATTACACGTCTTTTTCTATGAAAAAACACAACCCATCATTTATGTCATGTCACAAGGAAGTGCCTTCCATATGTTAGATAGATTAGGGTCCTATAAGATATATCATATATGTATAGGTACCACTCCCTAACTATCAATTACATCAAATATGCAATATTCCACCTAAGTTTAGATGTTATGATCTAGTCCGTGTGGCACACCAAACCAATGTAATAGAGGATACTAATCCATATCATACATATCTCGCAAGGCTCATCCCCAACATATGTGTTGATATATATAAAATATTACATACAATAATTAAATAATTAAAATCAAATGTTACCATAAATTATGTGGGTATTACACAATAGGGGAAAAAAAATTGGATTATCAAAACATAATAATAATATTACCTTGACCCTACGATGGCTTATATGGAGTAAATAGGATGTTTTAACATCCTCTAAAATATATTCATCCATATGGATACTCTAGAATATTAATAACATGATGGTATCTCCGGCCAAAAAATAAAAAATCTCTCTATTGATTGGAATACATAGCGATTTTGGCTAGCCCCTCTTAGGTAATAAATCCCCCTACATGCACATACATGGATTAATAATACCTCTTAGGGGGAAGTGTGGTGCTATCAATTAAGTGGAATGAAACTCATCAAAAAATCATTAAATTTCTCAAACAAAAATGGGAAGAATAACATCCTATTAAAAGTAAAGAAGAAATGATCTATTGTAAAAGTAACAAGATAAACTACTAGAAAAATATCTATGACCACCTCATTATTTGGGGAATGTAATGTTGCACGTATGTTTTCGATGATGTCAAATACATTGTCATTGATGTCAAAGTCCAATATCATGGTAAGTTTTTTCATATTTAATTCAAGAAGCATTATGAATGGTATGATGTCAAAGTTGTAGTTTGGGTAATATATATTTAAAGGAATTTCCTCTCTAATTCCTCTATCTAATGTGAACTAAAGGTTTATACTTAGATACCTAATTCATATACATTTCCAATGGTATATGGAACTTTTCCTAACTACCGGGGAATGAGGATAAAACTCATTTTGAAGCATATTAAGTCAAATGAGGTTGTAGTTGGTCATGATTCATAGCTCTCTGTCATAGGGGGCTTGGGAAGCACTCAAGTGTCTATTTGAGCCCCCAAAGAACACCAGTAGATCTTAGGAGGGATAAAAATAGCCAATGAGTGATGAATCTATAAGGCCACTAGTCACAACCCTTGGTCACAAGGGGCTCAACACTTAGTGCCTAGGAACTTATTAAACCTCCTAGTTTAAATAACTTGCTCACAATAAAATGAGTGGCGAGCTGCAAGTCGAAACATGTGTTAGTATAAATGGAAATGAGGTGGATGCAAGGTGGCGATGCTAATGACATTACACACTAAGGTGAGGAGACATGGTAGTTTGTTTCAACATTTTGGATGGCTAAGTGGACTGTTGGAAAGTGACACATGGAAAGTAAATGTTGATAAGTGGACAAATGGAAAACACTTCCTAGCTATAGTATATGATGTGTCAGGATTGGTGTCAGGTGACATAGCTTATGGGCCCCTGATCAAGTCACATTCATGGATGTTGTAAGGAATAGAGTAGTGAACAATAGAGTAATGTGAAATGGAGTAGTGAGTGATAGATGGATAATTTATTGTCATATGTAGCATCGTGAAGTGAGGGTCCCATTTATTAAACCACCCAAATATAAGAGTTCTAACCAACACAAAATTTGGCTAAGGAGTGTCGAGTCAAGTAATGGGTCCATTCCTAAGCACACTTAGGGCTTAAGCACTTTGTTTCACCTATGGGTCACGACATGCTAGGTTTCAACCACAATGAACACGTAAGCTAATTGATAAAGGTGTGGTCATTAACAATCACACATATAAGGCGATAGTGGAGACCCTGGAGCTGGAATTTGTATTAAGCAACCTAGATAGGCTAAAATGAATTAAAAGGTATGGTCATATTCTAAGGTTTTGGGATTTAAATTTAAGTCCAAGGGGAATAATGGGGCATCGAAAGAAAATGTATTAGGGTCATCGAGGATAGCTTTACAACAAGAAAAACTAAGAATGATATGGTTTGTTCGGTTGATTTTCAATGGGATGTTGTCCCATCCATAATAGATTGATTTGGTTTAGAATAAAAAGTGCAGATAAGTTTGGAAGTGGGGTGATTCAATTTATTGAAAAAAGGAAGCAATTCTGATTATGTAATCACTTGTGGTGGTTCTTTTATGCAAAGTGTGAAACAAGTATCAGAAATGACATCTATGGAAGACATGTGAAGTTGTTCAATTTGGATATGATCAATATTATGAAATATTTTTATTTGATATGCAGGGATGTTGTCTAAGTCTTGAACAAGAATAATGGAGTGTAGCCTTCACTAAAGGATCATATTTTGTAAATAAAAAATAGAGGACCAACATCTAAGGAATGTGGATGAAATCAAGTTGACTATACCAATGAGGGAGTGATATGCATATTAGGGGAGTGGCACAAAACAAAGATTAAGATATAAATAAATTATTTAATTAAGAATTTCAAGTTGGTTCCTACATTTTTTAGGGGTTGGTGTCAATAAAAAAATTAAAGGGGTTGATGCCTCCTTTTGGTAGGTGCCAGTAAAACATCTCAAGGGGGTGGTTCGTCCTTTTGGATGGTGCCAAAAATTGAATGTAATAATAAGTTGGTTCCTACAAGCTCATTCAATAATCAAATAATATAACATTTATGTTGTTCTTATGATTGACATTATATATGAATTTAAATGTTTTGCATTAATTAGAATTGGCCATTATCCTAATTCACTCCCCCCCTCTCAGTGTAATTTTATTTCCAATAATTGGTACCAGATCATGTTCCTTCAAGAAAAATTAATCACTGGAAGGTAGATCATAAAGGAACATATCCAATCATAGGGGATATTCTTCAAGTAAGGCTTCGCTATTTGATGGATCAAATTATGCCTTTTGCAAAATAACAATGAGTACCTACATTATGTCTCTAGGTATTGATGTTTAGATGGTTGTCAAAAATGGTTATCAGGTTCCTACAACTCCTCTAAATAATGAAAATGGTAAAGTACTCCATGCAAATAATGAAATGGAAAGAATATCCATATTAAGTGGACTATTAGACATATAATTTGTCAAAATAAATCATTTCCAACTAGCTAAATAAATTTGGCACAAGCTTCAAAGCAATTATGAAGGAGATGAAAAAGTAAACAAGACTAGGCTAGAAATTTATCGAAGTCAATTCAAAAATTTGAAAATGCATGAAGATGAGAATGTTGTGACATTATTTCTTTCTGTAGATGGGATATTCAACAATTCCAAAGGTCTTAGTGAGGCAGTTAAGGAATGTGAAGTTGTTCACAAAATGTTAAGATCCATTACCTCAAGATTTAATAGAAACGTTTTAGACCTTGAGGAATTATTAGACCTTCAAAATTTGAATATGGACAGCCTTCACAGAATTGTCACTACATACAATATGAGAATAGATAATGAGAAGTTATGATTAGGAGAAGTCACATTTAAAGAAAATAAACAAGACAAAACCAAATGGTCCATGAAGGTTATAGCCATGAATCAGATGAGGAGGAATCCCAATTTGTAAGAAAGCTAAAAAAGGGAATTGCAAAGTTGAAAGTTAAGCTTCCATTCAATATTTTTTGTGTGGTAGAATATGTTACTATGCATCTATATATCTTTAAAAAAAATCAAATGTCAGTGATGACAAAGAAAAATTCAAATCTCATGATTATAAAATAAGAGGATATATCAAAATGAACAGTTTGTTCTCCAAAGAATATAGCGACTGTCAAATTGATGAATTTATGTCTGATTATGAGAGAGGATAATTGTTTTTCATATCCCAAAACGATTAAAATGATGAAGAAGAGATTGAAGTGGAAGTGGATTTTGAGCGAGAACTCATATGTTCACTAGAAGAGTTAAGACAATTAAGGAAAAGGGGCCAATCAATTAGAACAACAACTAGAATATAAGGATAAATTATTTGATGCACACTAATTCATATTTAATGAGAAGAAATCAAAAAGATAAAGAAGATTATTTCAAAAAATTGAAAGAAAAGGAAGGAAACTATGAGAATTTGGAAGAATAAATTGTCTTTTTTGGAAAGGAATTAGAAAAAATATTATATTAGTTGAATCAAAATTTGAGACTAATAGAAGGTACTAAGTCATTAGATCACATCCTCATCTATTTGAGATATCAATTAATAAATACAGGTCTTGGTTATGAATACAACCCAAAGAACATCGAGGGAGAGTCAGGCTCAACAACAACAACAAAAAGGATGTAGTGAACCCACCAGCTATGCTAATGCTATCAATAATAGTTTAAAGTAATAGAAAGGTTATCAATCTCATTTCATAAAAATAGGGTTCAGTAGTTTAGAAAAATCTTAGAGAGACTCAAAGGAACAATAAAAAGAGAAGATAGCAACCAGCAAATATGCAAAAATGTACCAATACATCTATGACTTAGCAATGCTATGACAAAGAAAGCATGAAAAGTAGATTCAACAAAGTTATTACTTTCAATAAGTAATATACATCTAGGTACCAAAATTATTTTATGGAAACTGCTACTCATGTAATAAATTTGGTCATAAATTAATTGATTGTAGAGCCTATCCTAGAAGAAATTTTGGAAGGAAATAATTTCTTAAAACTCCAATGACCAACTATTTAAGAAAAAAATCCAAAGGTGTGTACAAAAGTGGCATTTGAAGGGGAAATTATTTTTCTTCTATGTTGAGTTACGTTGAATGCTACATATTCAACAATTATGGGCACAAAGCTTGAGATTGCAGAAGAAGTCTAAACAAGTCTCAAAACCAAGGCAAGGAAGAATGTCCCCTTAGAATTCCAACAATATGGAAAAATTAACAAGAGAAGTAGGAGAAGTGTGACCTTATGTAATATGCCCCAAAACAAGAAAATAAATGGTATATTGATAGTCGATTTTGAATACATATGAAATGAGATTGGTGTAAATTCATTAAAATAAATGAAGAGGATGGAGTCAAGGTAATACTTGGAAACAATGCATCTACAAAATTAGTTGGGAAAGGCATAATCAACATAGATAATGGAGAAACTAAGGCTAAAAATATTATGTATGTGGAAGGAATGAAATGAAATCTCTTCAGTTTAAGTCAAATGTGTGATTAAGGGTATTATCTGACATTTAATTCAAAAAGATGTGAAATCTGAAATGATAATATGGGAAAGATAGTGGCAAAGGCTAACAAAAATTTCGGAAATGTGTAAATTATTGATGGAGCATAAAGATAAAATTTGTTGTATGGGAAATATAGAAGAGAGATGAATATTAAAAAATAGATTGGGAAACACAAATTTTTATAATATGGTAAAGGTTAAAAAAATGCAGGTTCTGAAGGACATGCTGAAGATATCAAAACTACACAGTGTGATGTGAAGGAATTCAAACATGGAAAACAAACTAGGTTGTTCTACAGAAACAAAATATTCTACATTTATGCCTCTAGAAATCATTCATATATACCTCTATGGACTAACCAAGACTCAAACACTGAAAGGTGAAAGGTATTTAATTTATCTTCATTGATTATTATACCATAATTACGTCGATTAACTTCCTTAGAGAAAAATATAAGAAAAATTCAAATCTTTCAAGGCTTTAGTTGAAATTGAAATTGATCTAAAAATAAAATACATGAGAACTGATATAGGAGGAGAATTCACTTCAAATGAATTTAATAGATTTTGTGAACATCATGGAATTAGAAGAAAACTAATTATTGCAAGAACTCCATAGAAAAATAGAGTGGTTGAAAGAAAAAAAAATTGAGGAGTACAAGAAATGGCGAGAACTATGCTCTTTGAAGCTCAATTACTAGACAAATTTTGGAAAGAAGTAATTTACCCAACAAAATATATTTTGAATAGAGTTCAAATAAGGGTAAACAATAATAATAAAAATTATAAAATATGGAGAGGTATACTAGCCACTGTCAAATATTTTGAAGTGTTTGGAATCAAGAGTTATATTAAGATAAATGAAGATGATAAAGAGAAATTTGATTCTATATCTAAAGAAGGAACGTTTCTTAGATACACATATAGAAGCAAGGGATACAAATGTTACAGAAAAAGAACATGAAATGTTGTTGAATGCATTGATCTAATAATATATGAATCATTTCCTCGTAACCAACCACAACCAATTACCTACCAAGAGGAACATGAAGAATAGAAATAGGATAAGAGCATGATGAAGAACAAAGAGAAGAAATGAGTCATTGCTTTGAAAAACCCCATCCAAGTATGTCAAAAATATTCATCCATAACCAAATTCTTAAATATAAGGAATTAGGATTTCAAACAAACAAGATTTTTTTCAACATAGTAAGCCATGACTCCAAGCCCTTAACAAGTTGTATGCAATGGTGATGTTAGTTTTTAATTTGGGGAAGTTGAAAATTGAGGAAATTTTGTGACCCCGTTTCAATGATAGGATTGTGGAGGTCAAGTTAGCATGATGTAACACCTTACAATTTCGTATAATAACCCAATAGGGTGGGACATGGTTTGTTACAAAGTGGTACTAAAGCACGGTTCAACACTAGACTTGAAGAGGCTCACATGCACGCACAAAAATAAATGTTTGTTATGCTAAGTTTTCCTTTTTGTTGAAAGATGTATATTGATATTAAAGTTACAAATTGACGAAAAGTTTAGCTTGATAGAATTGTTTATTGAGTATTAATCTATGTGTTCACTATGATTTAATATTTTCGATGATTTCACCTCAACATAATCCAAGGTGATGAGAAATTACATTAGCTTCATTTATTTTTGGATGGATAACAATTGTGTATGTAACAACACATAGGCAGACATCAAAATACAATAAGAAAGAAAAAGGATGAGTAGAAAAATGGAGATATATGGCACATGCAGATCTCAAGAAGGTCCTAAGGAAGAATGAGTTAGGAAGATGATATATGAGGACACTCTTGAACTAATCGACATTGTTTGAAGCTTACGATTTGAACTAAGGATTTGCAAGGACAATCATGAAAAAAGTGTCATATATCAAGAGTGGTAGGAAAAGGTGAATGTTGTAATATTGCAAAGTCTATAACATCTACAAAGATAAAGACATCAAGAACTTGGTACAAACCACCATGACATATACATGCCTAATCATAGTCCATTGGAAATTCAAAAGCAAAATTTGGATGGAGCAGAAGATAACAATACAAGGAAAAGGAATAGACATATAGAAGGACATTTAGTCCTACTTAGTAATCTACAGAGAGAAAAAAGTAGCCCCGATAGATCATCATATATTACAACTAAGAGACATTATCACCAAAGGTGGAGAAACAAGATTTCCATCCTTAAAGAATTCAAGAAAGCAAATCCTCCTACCTTTGATGGAAAAGTGAAGAAAGAAGAAGATTCAAAGGCTTGGATTTTCGGGATGAAGAAGTACTTAAAAGTGCATGATTATTTTGAGAACATGAAGTTTAGGGTGGCTATTTTCATCCTAAAAGGAAATGTTGATATATGGTGGGAAGAATTAAATAATATCATAAACAACAACGAGAATGAGTTGTCATGGAGAAAGTTCGAAAAGTAAGTCTTTTGATAGAAGTACCTATCTAGAAATTATTATGACAACAAGGCCAAAGAATTCTATGAACACAAGATGGTACAAATAATCCTTGAGGAGTATATAAGTATATTCTTGGAATTGTTGAGGTATGTACCTTAATTAAGGTTGAGAAGATTAAGATCCAAAGATATTCCAAAGGGTTACCACCTACATGCCTGGATAGAATATAAATTGATGAATCAAGGACTCTGGAGGAGGTTATCCAGAAGACAAAGCACTTCTATAAACAATCTAAGCATAAGGCTGAGGTCCAGTCACATTGGAAGAAGAAAAATAGGGAAAATTTCAAAGGAAAAGGGAAAAATACCTTAGGATATAAAAAATGGGCAAATAATGAAAAATTTAATGCTTCTACTAGGAAGGAATATCAACAACAACCTGCAACCATGAGTACTAATGAACCAACTAAAGGGTACAGGAAAGGACCTATGCAATATTATACTTGTGGAGAAAATGACTTGCAAAGAAATTTCTTTCAATTACAGTAGACTGTGATGAAGCTATACAACATTTAGGGAGGAACAATTATGAATGATGTGGCATAGATCATCCCCAGAATTTATGCAACACTTAATAATAGACAGACATACCAACAAGTTGTGGTTGTTTAAATGGAAGGTATCGTAAATAAATTGTAGATCTCAATTTTAATTGATCTAGGTTATGATTATAGTTATATCATACTTAAGGTTATGGAAAAATGTTAATTTCCAACGAAAATCCATGAAGAATCATGGCTTGTTCAATTGGGCACTAGGACCAAGAGGCGGTTGATATATTTGATTGAGTCATGCCCAATGGATTTGGGCGGCATGACCATGTTAGATAAACTAAATTTGTTTCCATTAGGGTTATATGATATTTTGATTGGTATGGACTTGTTGGTAGCCCATAGGACCAAGGATGATTTCTATAATAAAGAACTTAAATGTCTCAACGATGATAGTGAAGAGGTAACATTGTAAGGGATCACGAGGCCAACTTCACTTATAAAATTAAAAATGTTTAAGGTGAAGCATTGTAGTAGATAAGGTTGTGCAATATATGCTATTCTTATTCCTGATGAAAAATAAGATAGCATGGACCTATTCATAATTCACCATGTACTAAAAAAATATGAATATGTGTTCCCAAACAATTTTCAAGGCCTACTACCCAAATAAGACATTGATTTCACTATCGAGTTGTTCCCGAGAATAGTGCCAACAATGAAAACTCCTTATTGCTTCATCATACCTAAGCTTGCTCATTTGAAATTACAACTGATGAAAATTCTAGAGAAGGGTTACATTTGACCCAGTGTTTCACCTTGGGGATCCCTTGCCCTATTTGTTAAAAATAAGGGTGACACATTCAGATTGTACATAGATTATCAATAGTTTAATAAGGTCACAATGAAGAACATATATCTATTTCCCAAGATTGAAGATCTATTCGACTAGATAAGAGGATTTGTTTTGTTTTCTAAAATCAATTTATGGTATGTGCGTCATTAGGTTAGAATTAAGGATAATGACATTAAAAAAATAACATTATAGATGAGGTATGGGAAGTATGAGTTACTAGATAGGAGTTATTTTGTTTTCTAAAATCAATTATGGTATGTCTGTCATTAGGTTAGAATTAAGGATAATGACAATAAAAAAATGACATTATGGATGAGATATGGGAAGTATGAATTTTTAGTGGTGCCCTTTGGGCTTATAAATGCTAAAAAAACCTTCACGTGTTTGATGAATAATGTTCTTAGGCCTTAGCTAGATAAATTTGTAGTGGTTGTTATAGATGATATCCTTGTGTCTTAACAAAATAAATAAGAGAAAGAAGACCATTGAGAGAAGTTTTATAACTACTAAGGGAGAATAAATTATATGCAAAAATCAATAAGTCTGATTTTTTCCAAAACCAAGTTCATTACCTGGGACATATTATTTTAAAAGAAGGCATGGATGTATACCCATATAAGATCAAGGCTATAATGGAGTGGCCCTCTCCCTAAACTATTGCAGATGTTAGATCCTTCATGGGATTGGTTGGTTAATATCGAAGGTTCATTCATAACTTCTCAAAGACTGGGAATTCCATTATAACTTTACAAACAAAAGGTGTAAAATTTTATAGGACTCTTGAATGGGTCACTAGTTTTGAATAGTTGAAGTAGTTACTCACTTGTTCTTGAATGTGTCACTAGTTTTGAATAGTTGAAGCAGTTACTCACTTGTTCACATATCTTGAGAATAGTTGACCCATAAAAGATTTTGTAGTTTGCACTAATGCTTGTAATGAGGGACTTGGTGGAGTCCTGATGCAAGGGCATGCTGTCTGCTATGAATCTAGGAATTTGAATGATCATGAAATAAATTATGCACTCATGAATTAGATTTGGTATCCATTGTGCATGTGATCCAAATTATGCAAGAATGAAATGAAATACACATTTTGTAACAACCTTGAAATTAAAATATGCAATTAATTAAATCAATTATGTGATTTACAGTCAATACACCTCTATTCAACTAATTAGCATAGAATTTTTGATAAATGGGAGCAAAGGAAACTTACATGTAGTGATGATATTCCTTACTTGTAATTTCATAGTTGAATGCTATTTGAATCCCGCTAACCGCAACAAAGTTTTGGGGACGACTCTCCACCCAGCTATAGGCTCAGCTGCATTTAATATTTCTACAACTAGCCACCCCCGAGCCCTCAATCAACATACTACTGCTAGGGAATCCTTTGTCTCACCACACGTTTCTCCCCAATGAATAGGGGAAGGGATGATCTCTCATCTTCCTCATCATCTATTAAATAGAACAAACATTGGAAATGGAACCACATGCACACATTCCATGCGTCAACATGCAACTTTTATTTTTTTATTTTTAAGTTTTACTTAAGATAAATTTTCTCTTAATTTATTTATTTCATACTTTATTCCTTTTTACTTTTTCATAACTTTACTTATTTTTACTATTTTTATAGTTCTCTTAGTTAACTCTTTCTTATTTTATTTTACTTTTTGTCAACTTTACTTATTGTTACTATTTTATAGTTTACTTTTATATATACTTATTTAGAACTCTAGTATTGTTATTCAATATTTTATTTATTTGTTATTATTATATTTATTCATTATTTATTATCTATTTACTATTATTTATCTTTCTTATGTTCTTATTTATTTTCTATATCTTAATAATATTATTATATTATTATTATTATGAGGGGATATTACATACTCCCCTCTTCAAGGAACTTCATCCTGAAGTTAAATTGATCATTGAACATTTTAATTATTTAGTTATTTATTACTCCATGTTTGCCCTACACCCTCTGCTGAACTAGTATAACTAGCAAGCATCAAAAGGTTTCACAACACTCGAGAAATCTCAAGGAATCTTTGTCCTTTTTCCCACTTTCAGAACCAGGCATAAGCTTCATCAATCTGTATCCTAGCCCAAGGCTCGTGCTTGGCTTAGACCTCATCTACCACAAGGCAGGCATCCAGTATGGTACTCAATGACTCCAAGCATCTCGCAAGGTTGGGTCACTCCCTCCACACCTACTAAGGTGCACAGCGCAGGCATTGAAGTCCTTACACCCCCACCAAAATTCGGCATCACAATCCAATATCAGGCACCTAGCCTACAATATTAGGCACTTGGCATCCTCATGATGGTCCCATAGCCCGTCAAGAGCTATCCATCAAGAGTTATACAAGACTGTTAAGTGCATATATGGTAGAGGCAATATGAAAGATAAACATTAGATTTCTTTTCTTATTCACAATAATACATATTTATAATACATAGAAATAACCCTTGGTTTCATATTCCTAGTGGTCCCTTGGACTCCCTTTGGCTATTCATCTTCCACACCAACCCTTAGAGGATTAGGTGTCCAATATTCCCCCACATAATTTGAAGGGTTATTTAAGAGTCCAAGAAGAGAGCTGTAATACAAAATGTGAAAAAATGCATGGCAGCACTAGGCTGAATGTGTTCTCTGAAATGTTGTTATCAAGGGAGGTGGTTTAAGGATAAACACCAACACTGGAATGCTTAGTCCAGTTACTAGAAATCTTCCAAGTTTGTAAAGAAGCTGAGGTATTTTGCTAGAGGAAGTTATCCTGATTTTTTGAAGAGGGAAACCTTCAACCATGAAAGGGAGGTCTCACCCCACATAAAATGGAGAACCTCAACCTGAAAAGGGAGGTCTCAACCTGTTATGGTTTAAGGATTACCACCAACTCTAGAATGCTTAATGCAATTCCTGGAACTCTTCCAAAACTAGAAAGAAGATGAAGTCTTCTTCTAGAGGAAGTGTCACCAATTCTTTGAAGAGGCATCACCAACTAAAGGCATGCTCAAGGGTATCTTTGTCTTTGGCTACAACTCTGAATCTAGTATGGCAGGTTGTGCCTTAAGCTCACTTGATGTGGCTTTGAAGCTTGTAGTTGAACATCATTTCCCCCCTATTAGATACAAGGTGAGATGATGGAGAAAACTCAACTACAAGACTGTTCAATATTCAAGAACAAATCATGTTGTATGAGTGAAATATATTCTTGGTTGTTGAATCTCATTGCTAAGAAGAGATCTATCCAAGGTGAATATTTGTTATTGCATGAGGTTTCTTTCTGAAGCATCTATTTGAAGAATGAATGGTTTTATGACAATGCTTACATGGATGAAGATAAAAACAATGATCTTTCAAATGGGCAACTCAGTCACAATGTTGGCATTTAACATTCTATTCTTGTTGCTATGGAAAAGGAACAAAATCAGAAACAGTTGAAGGTGAATTGTCACGATGAAATCCAACACTCTGAAACTAGATGGGATTTTAGTAATATGGAATATGAAAGGAAACATCTTTGTCATATCCAAGACCAGTTATGTGCTTGTTGTGGATAGGCTCTTCCCAAGGTTTGATGACCAACTTGGGTAGTGCAGACTGAATTTCTGCATCTGCATGTACAACTTCTCTTGAGAGGGGCTCAATGATCTGATCAATTTTTGGTTCTTGATGGGAACATGTCTCAAACAAACAATTTTCCTAAAAGAAGACAAGTTCAGAATCATGACTATACTTGTGTAACTCCTCTTGCTGTAGATGTGATTCAAGCTGCAAAAAAAAAATTGTTTTGTGCATTTTGCAAGACAAGTATGAATGTTTGAAAGAGAGGCTTTGCTAATTTTAATTGTGCTATCAGTAGTGGACCTAATTAGAGTTTTCAGTACTCTAATAAGCCATGAATGTTCGCCATTCTTCAATGAACTCAAGTCAACAAATGACCACAGATGTACTTGTGAAGAAAAATAGCTAGCAATGCAATGTTCTTCAAAATTAAATGTGCTCTCAAAACCAAATAAAGGGGTGCTCACTTTTCCAGCATGAAGCAGTTTAAGTATTCCTTCAGCACTATAATTCATTCTTTCCCAAAATCTACAAGGAGCCAGCAAACTAGATAATGTAGATTGGTTCATGTTGAAGACTTTTATATCTGAACACCTGTATGTAGATTTTTTGTTGCTGGCAGTGGTACATATAAATGTCTTACTTCAAAGTGCAACACACATTTAATAAAGCATAGATATAATTCAATGGACATATAATTCAATACATATTATCAAATTGAGGTGCATATAAATCAACATAGCACTTGAATCAACATTGATTGTTGAACCATGTATGAATCAACGCATATATATATATACAGTGGTACATATAAATGTCTTACTTCAAAGTGCAACACACATTTAATAAAGCATAGATATAATTCAATGGACATATAATTCAATACATATTATCAAATTGAGGTGCATATAAATCAACATAGCACTTGAATCAACATTGATTGTTGAACCATGTATGAATCAACGCATATATATATATATATATATATATAATATAAGATATATATTATATATATATATATATATATATATATATATATATATATATATATATATATATATATTATATATAACGTAAACTTTGAAATGGAAATGATACTGTTACCCGTTTTGTAGAGATAGCAAAAAAGTGACCCGATTTTGAAAAAGGGGTGATGCAGAACACACATGTTTTTTTTAGAGCATAGTTTTTGGCACTTTAATTTTTTTTTATTTACAATGTGTTTTAGAATGGTAATGATTTTCATGCTGATTTAAAAAAGTGGTTATTCTGCATCAGTCCCTTTTTTAAAAGGCGTATTTTTTGACATTAAATTTTCTAATGTATGAAATGTAAATAATTATTTGTAAATTTAATAATTTTGGAAGTGGTCTTCTTCCTCATATTTTATTGCTTTTATTTTTATTTTTATTTGTATTGTAGTGGGGTTTTTATTGATTTGCATATTTAAAGAAGAAGTTCGATGTTTTGCATTTTCGATATTATAGATATTTATACATCGCTAATTAAATTTTCAATCCACATGAAATAATTGTCTCTAAAAAAAATATATAAAAAAGACAAAAATAAAAAATGTTAAAAAATATTATCTCATAAACCATAAAAAAAATTTGGAAAAATTATCGAGATGGGCGAGGGTCTTTAAAATAAATTTACTGTCGACTTTTATTAAGAAAATTGAAAATTCCTTAGATATGTTAACCTCATAAAGGAAAGTAAGAAACTCAAGGAAGGATCAATGATGGATCGAAGATCAAAGTAAGAAACTCAAGGAAAGTAAGAAGATCAATAAAAGTAGGAAACTCATGGAATGTAAAAAAGTCAAGGAAAGTAGGAAACTCAAGGACGGGGCCCTTTGTATCATTAATAAAGGATCAAGGGTACGGTGTACTATTATTTGCACCCTAATGACTTAAGTGCTCATTATTGCAGCATGCTCAATATTGCAGCTACATTGAGTGAGCCACATACGAGTATAACCAATTTCATTCCTGAGATGGCATGCAAACCCAGGAACACCATGACTTGTTGTAACCATGACTAAGGGTATGGGGAATTTTTTTTATTTTTACTCGAAAGTGTAACACCTTTTGATGTGTCCATCAAGTGGGAAAAATAGTTCTGATTTCTCCTCTAAAATATGCCACCATCAATCCTAGGAGCGAAAGAGATGATGATGTTGATAATCATAGTGAAAGAGATCATAATCATAACTATATACTCCTTAAAGCTAAATATGAATCTACCATGGTTGTTATTAAACAATTTTCTAATGAAATTGGTAGACTAACAAAAGTATGTAAGGAGTATGAGAAGAAATTGTAGATTTGTGATCAGAATGAGAAAAATATCAAGGAAGAGATCACTACCTTGAGAACATACATGGCAGAATCGAAAAGATTAGAATAATTAAATTGAAGAAAGAAAAAGGATAGGAAGGGTTATGTTGAAGTACTTGAAGGTCTGATTGACAAATTGAGAAGGGGCCTTGAGGAAAGGGACCAAAAGTTGGAGAAAGTGAAGAGCACCATAGCAGTGAGAAAATATGGCAGTAATTTTCCAAAGGCCGAGACAAGTTTGCATGCAATAAAGAATGACAAAGAATAACCAAATAACCCTGCAACAAAGAATGCGATCAACAATAGCAACGAAGGAGAAAGAAAATAGATCCACCAGAAACAATAAAGAAGAGAACTAAGGATATCATTCGCTCCTAGGATTGATGATGGCATATTTTAGAGGAGAAATCAGAACTCTTTTTCACACTTGATGGATGAGATTGAGTGCTTCAATTGTCACAATTTTGATCATGTGGTAGCTGATTGTAGAAGGAGACTACACACATCCATGAAACAACATGATCAGCCAAAAAGAGGACCTACATTTCGATCTAGCATGAGAAGATGGAGGTCAAGTATGAACAGCAAAATATTAGATCCTTTGGCTACATATCTTGGTCATATACAATGTTATGTGTGCCATAATTTTAGACACATGGCTAAGGATTATAAGCTTCTTTGATCATTAAGGCCATTTGTTCAAAGTCAGCAGTCAAGGGAGAATGTACAACCAAGGAACACATGGAAGGAACAACAACAAGGAAGATCTAACATTGCACTTTTTTCTTGTGATGGAGTTTACATGTGGTATATAGATAGTGGATTCTCACATGATATGTCAAGAGATAGGAGAAAATTTAATTTTATCAATAAAATCAAGAGTGGTTGTGATGTGTTTGAAGGTAGTGAAACAACTAGAGTGTTGGGAAGTTGAAAAGCCAATATTGGTGAGGAGAGGACAAATGAAAAAGACTTTTTGCTCATTGAAGGCCTAGAGAATAAATGTGATCCAAATGGTTGATGGTGGCAAGGAAGTGATTTTAAACTACAAAGGTTACATCATCCGAAAGGAAGGATCAAAGAGAGTGATTTCCAAGGGAGTCAAGACGCCGGATAATGTGTATGTGCTTAACAGAAGAGTGAAAAGTATGAAGAGACCAAGAGAGTACTCTTCCTCATCATATTCTGAGTAGATGAGATCAATCCCTACTACAGTTTGTTATTTCATGTTAGATCTACCTAATTGCATCAATATGCATTAGACTAGCATGGTCTGAGGGGGAGTGTTGGTAGCTTAAGGAGTACCAATAGTAATGAGTTTTTGATCGAGCTTAGCCATGCATATTTAGGCCCACATGATCAATATGCTCATGAGGTATATTATGTTTAGGGAATTTTCATGAGGTTTGAAGTGTATTTTGATTTCTGATATATTTCTATTTTAGTTTGATTTTAGTTATATAAGTCATGCTCATCTGTTGATAGTTTCGAAGCAGCTATATGTTTGGTTTATATTGATTCTAATGAAGGTATGAAAACAATGTAGTTGTGTAATGAAGGATCACACATTGAGGGGGAGAATGTGTGCTTTCTAATGGACCTATAGAGAGTTAGCATTGAGGAACTTGTTTTGAGTATATTTAACATTGATTTGATGTTGAATGATTTTTGCTACCACACTTTACTAGTTGTATGAGATGGTATGGTTGCATGGAAAAATTGGCATGCTACTAGTGTTCTCATTTCTAGACCATAGTTATGACATGCTTTATTATACTTGTTACTACCATGGATATCTGATGATGTGTTAGAGTTCACCCATCTAGAGGATATACCTTATTTCTTATGTTTTCATTTCTAGATGAATCATGCATGTTACTGATATGTATTAGATGGTTCAATTATATGATGCTATTGCATGGAGAAAGAGCATGATGTTTCTTATGATGTTTGGATATTCATATGGTTGAGTCATGTTGATTTATAGCACTGCTTATATATGGAGAGAATGTTGCTGCTCATGATGAGGTTATATATTTGATGCTACTTCTATGACATATTTCCATGTTGTTGTCTTTATATGATTTTATTATTGTACCTACATGGAGCGTGGTGGTTGCCAGTGGAGTTTATGATCTTGATGCAGGATATTCATTGATGGGATGTTGATGGCCAAGGTGTTGAGTGACCATGAACTAGCATATGATGTTTTCAGTAGCCCTATTATTACTCCTACATGTGGAGAGCTTATGAAATTACTCATGGGGGCCTTGTGCTCAAGGCATATGCCATGGATAGTATTGTTATTGTTATTTCTATATGGAGCATATATTGAAGCTCATTGATTCCATGTACTCATGTTATTTCATTATTTTTGGCATGTATAGAAGAAGAGCACCATTGTGTGCAGTTTCAAAAGCCATGTACTATCATTGTGTCATATTTTGGGTGTGCTTCTCATAGCAATACACATGGTGTCTAGCATGCCTTGTCATTTTCTATGTATGGGTCAATGGAAGTCCAAGTCATATATTATTTTGTATATCTTTGATGTAGCACCACTAAATTAGGTTCAGAATGTAAAATTGGATCCATAGGGTCATGGTTGGTGATAGGTGTAGGGGATTCATATGTTAGTCCTATGTTATTGTCACAACCATGTATTTTCTCCAAGAAGCATTGTATGTATTGTACTTCATTGTATATCATGGCTCAAAATTAGTTAGAGTCATGGTTCATAAGGATTAGTCTCTTGCACTTGGAAAGGAGGCTTATTCCAATGAAGATGATCTGTGGCTACAATAGCAGAGAGAGTCTGATTACAGCTTCATTACATGCCTAGGGGGAGCATGTTAAGTTTTTAGATATTACATGGCATTGGCTTGAGACTTGCTAGTAGCTTTTTTCCTTATATTGCATGCTTATCTTATAGGTCATACTTCTTTATTTTGAATTGAAATGGTATTAGGTATAAAAAGGGGAGTCTTTCTTTCATCCAACACAATATTGGCATTATCTTCAGTGTTGGTATGACATTGATATGAAAGGGGGAGAGAATTTGGATGGATAGAGAACAACTTTAGAGTTACAACTTCAGTTTTGGAGAGTGTATGGAGATCAACCTCAGATGTTGGATTGAGATTTACATCAATGCGAAAAGGGGAGCTTCTTGGCATTGATGTCAACAAGGTCACAGGGCTTCTTGTTATATGCCTCATGTCAATCCAATGATGATGTGTGATGAGGATTTTGAAATAATCAATATCCTAATTGAGAATTTACTGACGATCTTTCCTTATAACATCGACACATCATATATATGATTTGTTTTTTTTTAAAGTACACCTTTTTTTAAAAATCTTAAGAAAATGCTCAAAAACAAAGGAGGATAAGGCCAAAAGGAGGCTTAAGGATCTTTTATTATTGAGATGGGGGAGGGTCCTTAAAATAAATTTACTGTCGACTTTTATTAAGAAAATTGAAAATTCCTTAGATATGTTAACCTCATAAAGGAAAGTAAGAAACTCAAGGAAGGATCAATGATGGATCGAAGATCAAAGTAAGAAACTCAAGGAAAGTAAGAAGATCAATGAAAGTAGGAAACTCATGGAATGTAAAAAACACAAGGAAAGTAGAAAACTCAAGGACGGGGCCCCTTTGTATCATTAATAAAGGATCAAGGGTACGACATACTATTATTTGCACCCTAATGACTTAAGTGCTCATTATTGCACCATGCTCAATATTGCAGCTACATTGAGTGAGCCACATACGAGTATAACCAATTTCATTCCTGAGATGGCATGCAAACCTAGGAACACCATGACTTGTTGTAACCATGACTAAGGGTATGGGGAATTTTTTTATTTTTACTCTAAAGTGTAACACCTTTTGATGTGTCCATCAAGTGGGAAAAATAGTTCCTATCTCTCCTCTAAAATATGCCACCATCAATCCTAGGAGCGAAAGAGATGATGATGTTGATAATCATAGTGAAAGAGATCATAATCATAACTATATACTCCTTAAAGCTAAATATGATTCTACCATGGTTTTTATTAAACAATTTTCTAATGAAATTGGTAGAGTAACAAAATTATGTAAGGAGAATGAGAAGAAATTGTAGATTTGTGATCAAAATGAGAAAAATATCAAGGAAGAGATCACTACCTTGAGAACATACATGGAAAAATTGAAAAGATTAGAATAATTAAATTGAAGCAAGAAAAAGGATAGGAAGGGTTATGTTGAAGCACTTGAAGGTCTAATTGACAAATTGAGAAGGGATCTTGAGGAAAGGGACCAAAAGTTGGAGAAAGTGAAGAGCACCATAGCAGTGAGAAAATATGGCACTAATTTTCCAAAGGGCGAGACAAGTTTGCATGCAATAAAGAATGAAAAATAATAACCAAATAAGCTTGCAGCAAAGAATGTGATCAACAATAGCAACAAGAAAGGAGAAAGAAAATATATCCACCAGAAACAACAAAGAAGAGAACTAAGGATATCGTTCACTCCTAGGATTGATGGTGGCATATTTTAGAGGAGAAATTAGAACTCTTTTTCCCACTTGATGGACGAGATTGAGTGCTTCAATTGTCACAATTTTGATCATGTGGTAGCTAATTGTAGAAGGAGACTACACACATCCATGAAACAACATGATCAGCCAAAAAGAGGACCTACATTCAAATCTATTATGAGAAGATGGAGGTCAAGTATGAGCAGCAAAACATTAGATCTTTTCGCTACATATCCTGGTCATATAAAGTGTTATGTGTGCCATAATTTTAGACACATGGTGAAGGATTGTAAGATTCTTTGATCATTAAGGCCATTTGTTCAAATTCAACAGTCAAGGGAGAATGTACAACCAAGGAACACATGGAAGTAGGAGAAACAACTAGGAAGATGTGGCATTGCACTTTTTTATCGTGATGAAGCTTACATGTGGTATAGAGATAGTGGATTCTCACACCATATGTCAAGAGATAGGAGAAAATTTAATTTTCTCAATAAAATCAAGAGTGGTTGTGATGTGTTTGAACGTCGTGAAACAACTAGAGTGTTGGGAAGTTGCAAAGCGAATATTGGTGAGGAGAGGACAAATGCAAAATACATTTGGTTCATTAAATCCCTAAAGCATAATATATTGAGTGTGATCCAAATGCTTGATGGTGGTAAGGAAGTGATTTTCAACTACAAAGGTTGCATCATCTGAAAGGAAGGATCAAAGAGAGTGATTTCCAAGGGAGTCAAGGCACTGGATAATGTGTATGTGCTAAACATAAGAGTGACAAGTAAGAAGAGACCAAGAGAGCACTTTTCCTCATCACATTCTAAGTAGATGAGATCAGTCCCTACTGCAGTCTATTCTTTCAAGTTAGATCTACTTGATTGCATCAATATGCATGAGACTAGCATGGTCTGAGGGGGAGTGTTGGTAGCTTAAGGAGTACCAACAGTAATAAGTTTGTGATCAAGCTTAGCCATGCATATTCATGCCCACATGATCAATATGTTCATGAGGTATATTATGCTCAGGGAATGTTCATGAGGTTTGAAGTGTATTTTGATTTCTGATATATTTCTATTTCAGTTTGATTTTAGTTATATCAGTCATGTTCATCTATTGATAGTTTTGGAGTAGCTATATGTTTGGTTTCTATTGATTCTAATGAAGGTATGGAAACAATGCAGTTGTCTAATGAAGGATCACACATTCAGGGGGAGAATGTGTGCTTTCTAATGGACCTATAGAGAGTTAGCATTGAGGAACTCGTTTTGCATGTATTTGACATTGATTTGATGTAGAATGATTTTTTTTGTTGCTACCATAGTTTACTAGTTGTATGAGATAGTATGGTTTCATGGAAAAATTGGCATGCTACTAGTGTTCTCATTTCTAGATCATACTTATGACATGATTTATTATACTTGTTACTACCATGGAGATCTCATGATGTGTTAGAGTTCGCCCATCTAGAGGATATACCTTATTTCTTATGTTTTCATTTCTAGATGAATCATGCATGCTACTGATGTGTATTAGATGGTTCAATTATATGTTTCTATTGCATGGAGAAAGAACATGATGTTTCTTAAGATGTTTGGATATTCATATGGTTGAGTCATGTTGATTTGTAGCATTGCTTATAGATGGAGAGAATGTCACTGCTCATGATGAGGTTATATATTTGATGCTACTTCTATGACATATTTCCATGTTGTTGTCTTTATATGATTTTATTATTGTACCTACGTGGATCATGGTGGTTGCCATTGGAGTTTATGATCTTGATGTAGGATATTCACTGATGGGATGTTGATGGCCAAGGTGTTGAATGGCCATGAACTAGCATATGATGTTTTCAATACCTCTATTATCACTCCTACATGTGGAGAGCTTATGAAATTACTCATGGGGGCCTTGTACTCAAGGCATATGCCATGGATAGTATTATTACTGTTATTTCTATATGGAGCATATATTGAAGCTCATTGATTCTATGTACTCATGTTATTTCATTATTTTTGGCATGTATAGAAGAAGAGCACTATTGTGTGTAGTTTCAAAAGCCATGTATTATCATAGTGTCATATTCTGGGTGTGTTTCTCATAGCAATGCCCATTGTGTCTAGTATGCCTTGCTATTTTGTATGTATGGGTCAATGTTAGTCCAAGTCATGTATTATTTTGTATGTCTTTGATGTACCACCACTAAAGTGGGTGCATAATGTAAACTTGGATCCATAAAGCCATGTTTGGTGATAGGTGTACGGGATTCATATGCCAATCCTATGTTCTTGTCACAACCACGTATTTTCTCCATGAAGCATTGTATGTACTGTACTTCATTGTATATCATTGCTCAAAGTTAGTTAGAGTCATGGTTCATATGGATTAGTCTCTTGCACTTGGAAAGGAGGCTTATTCCAATGAAGATGATGTGTGGCTACAATAGCAGAGAGAGTGTGATTACAAATTCATTACATGCCTAGGGGGATCATGTTTAGTTTTTAGATATTGCATGGCATTGGCTTGAGACTTGCTAGCAGCTTGTTTCATTATTTTGCATGCTTATCTTATAGGTCATACTTCTTTATTTTGAATTGAAATGGTATTAAGTATAAAAAGGGGAGTCTTTCTCTCATCCAACACAATATTGGCATTATATTCAGTTTTGGTATGGCATTGATATGAAAGGGGGAGAGAATTTGGATGGATAGAGAACAACTTCAGAGTTACAACTTTAGTTTTGGAGAGTGTATGGAGATCAACCTTAGATGTTGGATTGAGATTTACATCAATGCCAAAGGGGTAGCTTGTTGGCACTGATGTCAACAAGGTCACAGTGCTTCTTGTTATATGCCTCATGTCAATCCAATGATGATTTGAATGATTGTACTGAACCATTGTCATTCTGAATAAACGTTGAATCATACACAGATCCACTACATCATTTTGAAATAATCACATAACCACCGTTGATTTTAAATCACAAATAGCTAGTAGCATTATGATTCTTCAATCAATGAATTCAACTTCATAGATCATAGTAGTAAACTAGATCCTCAAGTAATACTACGTTGACAGATAATAAAAACACAATAAAGCTGATTAAAGTAATTAGACATCTTTTCCAGTAAAACCCTAGCTTATATACGTTCTTTCCTCAAAACATTTTTGTGTGTATATGCGCTTCTCAAGAATGAAACACGTGTATAGATATGAATCGATACATGACTTACTAGTATTAAACCCGCGTGTATATGTGCCTTTCAGGTTATCAAACATGTGCACATTTCTGCAGTTATTGACACAAACTCTTCGTTGCACAACAAAACTTCAGACATACCCATATCTCGGCATACATAGAATAATTACACATCAAAACATTATCATCATAAATCAAATCAACCCATAATAAATAGTGTCATTTAAAATCTATTGGATCTAATCCATCATCAAATTCTCTGGTGCAAATGTAGTTTGAGATCAAGGAAAACATTAATAGCCCATTACATCCATACTTGCTTCAAATCTGAGTATTTATCAAATAGTCATCACTTTCACACCCAAACACTTTGGTCTTCATCTCCTTATATATCTTAGACCTTAGACAATACCATAGGTCAAAAGCATACTAGTGCTAATGGTATTCTTGGATGGGATGAAATGTCCATTGCTGGGCTCAATACCATGGGTCAATACTATGGTTAAGAAACATGGTATTTATAATATCGTGGTGTGGAGATTCTACGTGCCTTTTCTTCTTCATACCCGCGTTTGTATGCGGCTTTTATTTAGAGAACCGACATGTATTTCTTCAAAATTCATCTTTGTCATTCCATTGTTTCTAACCTACTATGCCTTTGACCAAAACTCTTTGTCACATGTAGACACATCCTCTTGACATATTCATCAACTATATTGCCATCAAAAGACAACACATCAAGTAGGTTTCCATCAAGGACAACACATTAGTCATAATGCCAACAATGTCCCCCTTTGGACTTGATGGAAACCACTTTGGTGTTTGGTGACCGCAACTTGTAAGTACTTATAAAACACATCAAACTAAATACCAAACTTTTTAAACACTAATTTTCTCTCCCCCTTTGAAACCAAGGAAAAGGGTTGACCAATGTTGAATGAATGCTTCTCTCTTTAGTGTCATAGATCTCAACTGTTGAGTATGAACAATGAATACTAACTATGCTCCCTTTGAGCATGTTAGCGCTTGGAATTCACCTAGGCTGAGATAGACAAACTCTCAAGGCTACATCAAACCATTTCACCTCGTAGCTAGCCCTATGAGGTATGAGAAGGCTCTCTCGGGTCAGATTCGGTAGATCTTTCAATATGATAAG
>APFE031117022.1:47996-98485 GCA_000404065.3 Pinus taeda
CACCATCACAAACCACGTGGAGGAGACATACCTTGACAAATTTGAGAGAACTTGGAAGAAATTTTACTGTTTGGGTGAGTTTTTGTGCAAGCTGCCAGAATGACCGCGCACCTCCCCAGAAAAGCCGCGCACCACTGTCAGAGCCACACCTGTGTATTTTTGTTCAGTAGAAAACTCACCACAGAGCTGCGCACCACCCAGGAAGCCACACACACCTGTGAAATGACCGTGCACCTTCCCAAGCACTGAATTTGCAGAAAATTGCCACGAAATTGCCTTCTTTGCCTCTAGCACGAAATTTTCACTTTCAATTGCACAATAAGAGTGACTAAAGAGGGAAATTAGCTTTTATAGGGTCATGTTTAAAAAAATTTAACTTTAGAACCCACTTTCTAATGTTTTCAACTTGCTTTTCTTTTTAACACTGTTTAGAGTCTTTTTGTCCTGAAATGAGCTCTTTTGATGCGTTTGACTCCGTTCTTTTTGTAGGTTGACCATCTGATGGACTGTGGAGAAGGAACCAGGGTTGTTGCCGGCACTTTTGCAAACTTCTGAGAATTTCTTTATTTTTACAAATTTGACATGACCTTGGACTTAAAAACAGGGTTTTTAAATCCAAGGCATAAAATGATCTGTAGCTGATGAAAATAACAATGAAACATATGTACATACCTCCCTCTGGCTTGCTGGGCACTCACTGACCTTGACTCATGACCTTGAAATGATTTTGACTCGCCACCCTAGACCTAAGACCTGGGACCTCAAGACAAAAATAACAACAAGTATGACTCAATTACATTGTAATATAACCTCATCCAGCAAAAGCCAAGAAGGGAACAAAGACCTGCTCCTCCATTCAGTGTTATGGCATGCCTAGTGGGATGCAAAATTGACACTGATGAGACACCTAACTATGCATATGCAAAGAGCTATTGATCACTGATGGAGGGCTCAAGACCGACACTAACAAAGCACATGCTAAAATTTCTAAAGGATGTGAAATGAAGTACATGACTCTATGACTCAACTGAATATGACTTTTCTTATCACCGAGGACCTTAACTTACACCAATCACCCAATCATAGTGGGTTTACAAATTACATTAAATGCCCAAAAAAAAGGTATTACATGACTTGACCACAATAGTCCATATATGAATGAATTTTATAATTATTACATCATAGGTCTTTACATGACCTTTACATCAAATGACAAATATGGAATTTATAATGAAGACAAAACACCTCAATAATACCATGATAGTCATCAACAACTATCATATACCATATAGGATATGCACCATCAATATGCAAGATAAGACAATGTAGCTTTAATACCATTAACCTGTGACCAAGTATGCCATATCTCCTACAATAACCTTTAGGAGATATCTTCATGAAATCCTACAGTAACACCATTTTCTTCATGCAAAAAGAACTATCATACTAACACCACTTCATCAAGAGTTGTTTCACTAATGTGCAATCCAAGCAGACATTGTAACCAACTACTCATCCCATAGGCTTCATCCATGGTAGTGACATTATCATAAACTAATCATAGCAACTCATGCATCATCAGTCAAGAACTTTAGTAACATCACCATTGATAAGCATCATTGTGTATCAATGAATTCTAAAGAAAACATAATGCCAACAATGCATTATTAGAAGCATAGAAAATTCTCCCCCTCAACCTATGCCATATCTATAGAGTGTACTCAATATACGTTATTCTTTAGTTCAGAACTCATCTATATACATGCCTAGTCTTCATAGGATTAGCGTACAAAAACTGAAATACTGAAACTTCATAATTTTAGCTCCCCTCGAGTCTGTACTAAATGTACATGTTCAATGTTACTACACTAGATACATTGTCAGTAGTATAAGCAACATGAATATAAAAACAATCATACAAATCATAATCAACATGTATTTCTCCCCCTAAGATTACTGATCCTATAGACTTGATAACAAAATTTTTTTATCAGGAGGTCAAGTACCTCACACTACTTCTACAGTAACTGTTAGAAGTATTCTTTTAATAATAATGGATTGTAATGGACACCATCTTCTTTTACTATGAGTTTGAATCCTCCTCATATATGTAAGAATTCCATTCTTCAAACACATAATTTGTCCAAGTTTCTATATCCTCTTGCTATAACTTTTCCAGTTTCTTTATCCATAACCTTGCACTTGGTTGATGTAAACACAATTATATTTCATTTATCTGCCATTTGAGCTACAATTAGAATATTCTACTTTAGTCCTTTAACTAATAAATTATTTGTTGCTCCTCTATGTTTATAAATTATGGCTTTAACATTTCCCAGAACTTTTGCTGGAACATTAGTTCCAAGAATAACATTACCATATTGGTTTTTCTTGAGAGACTCCATCTTACTCTTATCTCGAGCCATGTGATCAAAGCATCCGCTCTCTATGTACCATTCATGTTCTTCTTTAAATGACCAGAGAGAAAGACCACACTTTATATGTTCTTCTTCTTTTTGCTAATTATGAGAAATGTTGGTGGATCCATCCTTTTTCGGTCTTCTAACATCAATATTCTTATCTGGTTGCTTACCATGTTGTCTGTGGTGATACATCGACTTGCTCGAGCATTTTTTTGCTACATGCCCAAACTTGTTACAAGCATAACATCTTATGTGAGAAGAGGAATCATAATATTTATGTTTCATATTCCTTATATTGCAATCAATGGCTTTATGACCAAATATATTGCAAGAAAAATAATATCCCTTAAAGTACCTGGAAGCTGATGATCTTTCTATGAGGCAATTATTAGCTTGAAACAATCTACTTCTACAATTGGTTGCAATGTGTCCATAATTATGACATATAGAACATTCAATATTATTGATCAAAGGAGAGAATCAATTAAAATTTCTATAATTAGGAGTCAAATATTTTCTTTGAAGATTCACTTTCCTTGGTTGTTGATCAAGTTGGCTTCTTATCTCTTTGTTGAGCATTTCAAAATTTGTGTTGTTACTCTTTAAATTCCTTGCCACAGCTTGTGAATAGATTCTCCTTCAACAATTTCATAAAAACCAAGATAAGATTTGATGGCGGGAGACCTTTGACTAGTAAGAATATTATCCAAAACTTTAGTACTATCTTTAAATCACAAATATTTATCTTTTTCTTCTAATTTAACTTTTAGGATGTTTACCTCCATTCTTTGATATTTCTTTTCATTTCCAAGATACTTCTTCTTCATACCTTCTTCAACCCTTCTTCCTTCCTCCACTTGCTTATTTAATTTGATAATATCTTATTTCAGCCCATTTTCTTGTTCTTCAAATGCTTGAAGTATTTCTTCATTTTGCTTATCTAATTTTTCAAGATCTTCTCTCAGAGAGACGATCTCAGCTTTAAGACCTTCACAATATTATTTATATTCCACAATATGATCCTTGTTATCATATGTGTGAAAATTATCAATATTTTTCAAAGCAAGACCAAGTTTTGTTTTAAGATAAAAATTCTCTTCTAACCTATCTTCTTCTGAATCAACAACTCCATTTGACATAATAAATGTTGACACATTGTCAAGGATAGGATTACCTGGTAGTTCCATTGCTAACGAATATTTCTTTGGAATTTCTTCATGGATTGCTTGTAGTTTATCCCACACTTTCATTGTAGTTGTACAATGCATAACCTTATTTAATGTTGAATCAAGTATGTTACAAAAGATGTCGCTCAAAACCTTATTGTTCTTTTACACTTCCTCATCAGATGGAGCAATCTTGGTATAAACATTGCATACTAGATACCACACATCAAGGCTCATTAGATTAGACTTCATCTTTTCTTTCTGTTGTTGATAATTATGTTTGCTTAGCATTTTCACATCTACATTTTCCGTTGTTTCTGACTTTCCTTGATCTTTTGCTTCTATAGACATCATTTTTGAATTTGTTTTCTCTTTAGAGTGCTTACTTTCACTTTTACCCATGAGTGCAATTTCATTTTTTTCATTGTCGTCATCACTATCATTTTTTCATAGACAAGGAAATGGAATGCAGTTAGAACAAAAGCCCATATCTGATAATTCTTTGTTACGACTTCTTCATTCTTGATTAATAGAAATCAGGTTGCTCCCAAACTTGAATATTTGCTGACATTTGTGACTATTACTTCATCTGAAAAATTCATGTCAATGTTTTCAATAAAAATATCATTTTCTTCTAGGCCATCAAACTCATTATTGCTTCTATCTTCAAATTCCATAAGTAATTGACATTCTTTATCAGACTCACCTTCTTCATTGTTTGAAAGACCATCACTATCTTCATGTGTATAAAAACTTCTCTTGTTTTCAAACCTTCTCCTATTTATTTTGGCAGCTTCTTTCCCTTTCTCATGATTTTCTCTATACGGACACTTAGCAGCATAATGGTCAACTCTACCACAAGAAAAACATTTGAAGGGAAGCTTACCTCTGAATCTTTTAGTACCCACTTTGAGTTTCTTTACGAAGTTTTCCTCTTCTTCTTCTAACACATAACCTGATTCTTCCTTTTCTTTTCATTTTGTAGTAGCTTTGAAGGTTGTTTCTCTCATGTCTAAAGGACCACCTTTCCTTGTCTCAAAAGTTGTTAATATTCCATGAAGTTGATCAAGTGTGAGACTTTTCATATCCTGCATTTCTTCAATGCTAGAGACTTTGGAATCAAACTTAGGAGTTAGTGATCTCAAAATATTTTCAACAATAGTAGCATCTTTTATTTCTTCACCAATATTTCTCATGGAATTAACAATTTCATCTACTCTAAGAAAAAATGTTTCAATGCTTTCATCATGCATGCATTTTCAATGTCTTATACTATATTATGAATGTTTGGAGTTTAGCACTTTTTACCTTAGTGTCACCCCCTTAACTTTGGATAATCTTATCCCACAATCGCTTTGTTGTGTTTAGCTTCATTACCTTCACAAACTTCGACTCATCTAGACTTCCCAAGATGGAATTTATAGCCTTTGCATTCATTTCACATTATTTCTTTCCTGTAGTATCTGTGGGAAAGGAAGCTGGATATTAATATCCTCTTTGAACGATCTCCCATACATCATCTCCGAGTGCCTGCAAGTATGATCTCATCCCAACTTTCCAAAATAAAAATTTATTTCCATTAAATAAAGGTGGCTTGATAGAAAATACTCCTTGATGAATCTTCCTTCAAGTGATCAAGCTTCTTTTGAAGGACTTGGCTCTAATACCAATTGTTGGGGAAAATACTGGGCGAGGGGGGGGGGGGGGGGGGAGAGGAGGGGGGGTGAATCATTATTTCAAAATCATTAGATTTTCAATTCATATCCATATTTTGTACACGAATTTACTAAAGGAAACTGGTGTATGTACCCGACTATTATGCAAACAACTAGTGTATAACCAGTAAACTTATTTTTCAGTTAATTCATCATTTGTTTAACTTGACCTAGTGTATCAATACCTCATTAAACATTAATTAAATAATAACCATGTGTAGTAAGAACAAAATAAACCATCACATATAAGAAACACATCAACACACATGAACACCGTGATTTCTAGGTGGAAACCCAATATGGGAAAAAACCACCACTATTGTCGTCTTTGTCTTCTTGTTATTATAAAGAAAAAATTCTTACAATATTATACTGGTGCAAACTCATATCAACACACATGCAACCACATGTAGAAGGTTACAACCTTCTCTCGTTCTCGATCACCCATTAGAAGGGAGTCTAACCCCTTGATCATGTTTACTGGCACCCACTCGAAGGAAGCTCCAACCCTCAACACCTCCATGGACCATGTTTCATATATTTTCATACTGGATCTACCTGATAAAACACATCATAACTGTAGGCTACATTTCATCAAATTTTCAAACTGGACCCACTATCATCATTTAAGCCCAAAACCAAATATCAAAACTGAAACTAATCATTGCATCAAATAAATCAATCATTAATTGAAACAACTAATCTTTGACCCAACTAAATCAACCAATCACTAAATCAATTGAAACCAATTTATTTTGAAACAACCAAAACATTTAGTTCAATGTAACCATAATACTAATACTGAACCCAAACACTGCATCAACTTACTGAATCAATTGAAAGCCCAAATCAATAAACTATCAGAATATATACTCATGTGTATACACAACTTCCTTGAAGCACACTCACGTATAGACCTAAAAACATTGAACCTTCGAACAAAACCGCTATCACTCTGAAATAAACACTAAATCATACATAGATCCACTACATCATTATGAAATAATCACATAACCATCACTGATTTTCAATGAAAAATAAATAGTAGAATTATCATTCTTCAATCAATCAATTCAACTTCAGAATTCACGGTATTAAACTAGATCATCAAGTAAGACTTCATTAATAGAAAGCAAAAGCACAAGAAGATTGTTTAGACTGATCATATATCTCTTCCAACAAAACCCTAGCTTATATATGTGCTTTCCTCAAAACATTTTCGCGCGTATACACGCTTCTCAAGAATCAAACCTGTGTATAGATCTAAATAGATACGTGGCTTACCAATGTTAAACCCAAGTGTGTATGCACCTTTTAGGTTATCAAACCCACATACAAATCTACACTTATTGACAAAAACTCTTCACTACACAACAAAACTTCATACATACCAGATCTTGGCATACATAGAATAATCACACGTCAAAACATTATCATCACAGATAAAATCAACCCATAAGCAATATTATCATTTCAGATCTATTGTATCTAATCCATCATCAAATTCCTTGGTGCAAAGGTAGTTTGAGATCAAGAAAATCATTAATAGCTCATTACATGCATACTTGCTTTAGATCTAATTATTCATCAAATATTCATCACTTGCACACCCAAACACTTTGATCTTCATCTCCTTATATAGCTTAACCCTTAAACAATACCACTAGTCAAGTGCATACTAGTGTTAATGGTATTCTTGGACGCAATCAAATGTTTGTTGTTGGGCTCAATACCATGTGTGAATACTATGTTTTTTTCTCGATTAAGACTAATTCTATTAAGCAAAAATATTGTACAAGAGGATACATTCCAGAGAGGTAGGATACCGCAACCGGAAATCATAGGACTATCAACCTCGGTTCCAGAGAAGGAGTAAAGCAAGCAAGGAGTTACAGCAAAGCAATGGAAGCAAAAGAAGCGTTGAAAGCTACCCTGAAAGGGTAGAGGTTTCAACTCGAAGCTTTTTCCCTTTCCTTTTTTTAACTTCAACCCAACCATTTTGGGGTGGATGGGCGATTACAACTTGAAGATTGGGGTCCTCCACAGGGGAGCCCTCTTTTTCTGAATCCAAGGAGGAGAACAAATGAACACGTTTCTGTGCAATGGCTGAGTCGGAGGGAGGCATCAAACCATCGGTGGAAGGGGCCACGAAATGAGGGGCCGTATTCAATTCTTCATCGCTATCTTCATCTTCAGAGTTGGAGGAATCATAATCTGCTACTTGAGGAGGAGAGCAGGGAGCCCATCGTTTGGACTTGGGCTTGGAGACGTTAGCCTTGTTCTTCTTTGCCGGGCGAGATGGGCATGCATTCTGCAAGTGCCCAGATTGGTGGCAATGGCGGCACCGAAAAGTTGTATTCTCGTAATCCAGTGTCTGGGTCCAGACAAAGTCGTTTATCTTGAGATTGATTTGTTCTGGAATACCTTTACTCAGGTCTAACTCCACACATACCCTTGCATATGAGTAGAGACCTTTGGATTCCCGCCATAAATCCCCATGGATGAAGCTGCCCAAGGTGTCTCCTATAGCTCTAAAGACGTGAGTGCTCCATAGGTGGGCAGGTAAGTTTGGAAGTAGTATCCATACAGGTGTCTTGGTAATGACTGCAGTGGCTGGATCAAAATCTCAGAACCAAGGAGTCAAGAATAGCCCTGCAGTGCCCATGAACCAAGGGCCCTCTTCTAAGGCCTTTTCATAGTGCTTATTGTTATCAAATAGAACAATGAAGTAACCTTTTGAACAGAAAAAGATCTTACAGTGATGTGTCCAGTTTGCATGGATCCATTCATATAGATCCTGACATCGAGGCCATAATCCATTAAATCTGAAGTTTGGCTCTTTCTGCAAAATCTTGAAGTTTGGAAGCCAGATCTTCATGAATGAGTTCCACAGAGGGTACTTCTTCAATCTTGTCAACCAAGAAGACCTTAGATTTGAGGGCTTCGGGGGTTTGGGGTTCTCAGAGTGAACTGCGTCCTTGTATGAGAAAGGCCGAGTAGAGGAAGATTGTCCTGCTGCTCCTCCCCTCAAACGAAGTGTAGCCACCACCAAGTTGTTCCTGGAAATGTTGTAAAAAGAGAGGGGAAAAGGGTATTCAAGTTGTTTACCTTGAAAGAGAAGTCACAGAAGGCTTGATGGGATCCCCATTCTGCGCTCTAGATTCCTTTTGAGTTCCTGCACCAGATCTGAAGGGCTGACCCATTGCATGATGGTTTTGCCTGAAGGCTGAGAGATTTGGATCTGAAAGGATTCAGATAAGGGCCTTCACCCCATGCAGATCTCTGGATCTGGCCAGAGCATGGGCTTTTCTGCCTTCTGGGTGGCCAAATCTAGCAGATCTTTGTTAAATCTGAAGCTAAGGCTGCATTTCGTGGAGTCAAATGTATCGGTCCATACTCGAACTTCCGTCGATGGATCCCTGATCTCCACTGCAAATCTCCCCCAGGGCTGCTTTCTTACTCCCCTGACATGGGTTTCTTTGAGGGCCCGGGGTTCGATCTTGTGACCACCGATCCCCCCTCTCGCTCTCCACATGTTCTCCACAGCCAGCGTTTCGAATACTCCATCTTCGAGACCCTTGAGAGCTCTGAGACGATCCACGGAAAATGATTCAAGGTCTACGAGAGATACTTCAGGGTGAAGAGCCAGCTGGTAGAATGAAAGCCTGCTGGATCTGTTATCGCGCCTGAGTTTAAATTTCGACACACTTCCGCTGCCAATGGCGGCGGCAGGAGAGTCCTCCCTTCTCCGCGCAAATGGCACCTTGTAAACGTAAGGTGATTTAGCTCTGCTGCTCGTCCTCCCGTAGCGTCTCCTCACATAATCCTCTGGAATGAAAACATCCGCGGCGGCCATTCCAACTTTCAAGGTTTCAGTGAGAAACAACAAATATTATGATGGAAAACCAAATTAATTTTATTTATTTAATTATTTAATTATTTTTTATGTGTGAATACTATGTTAAAGACCCTTGGTATTTAAAATACCATGGTGCAGAAACTATACACGTCGTTTCTTCTTCATACCCGCATGTGTAAATGAATTTTCTTTAGAGAACTCATGTATATTTCTTCAAACTTCATCTTTATAATTCCTCTCTCTGAACTACTATTTATTTGACCAAAACTCTTTCTCACATGTAGACAAATCCTGTTAACATCATCATCAAGTAGATTACCATCAAAAGACAACACATCAAGTAGGTTGCCATCAAGGACAACACATTAGTCATAATGCCAACACTTATATCTTGTGGTCTATGTAAATGATCTTCTAATGACACGAATCAATGAAAATTACAATGCATCCATAAATAAAGAACTGAGAAAAGGTTTTGAAATGACATATTTGGGATATGTTCACTACTATCTTAATATTGAAGTAACCCAACATCTGAAGTTTATATTCCTCTCTCAAAACAAGTACGTTGGATATATGTTGAAAAAATTTGGCATGGATGAGTGCAATTCTTCACTCAATTCTTTTACTACTGTAATGGAACATAATTTTAAATCTCTCATCCACCAAAGGAAATGAATTTGAGGATGTAACAAAGTAGAAACAACTCATAGGAAGTCTCAACTACCTGACTACTACCCGACCTAACATTTCATTTGCTACTGGAATCCTCTCCAAGTTTATGCCAAAGCCTTATGAGGGTCATTGGTTTGTTGCAAAAATAGTTCTAAGGTACCTGGAGGGAACTCGAGATATTGGATTAAGTATACACTAGTGGATGAATTCAGCTTGATGGAATGTTCTGATTCAAATTTTGATGGAGATAAAGAAAATGGAGTATCTACTTCAGGTTATGTTATGATTCATGGATCAAAATTTGTCCCCTGGAGGTCACACAAACAATCAGTTCTAGTAGATTCCACAACTCAGGCTGAATATGTAGCAATTGCAGAAGCAACAAAGGAAATTATGTAGCTTAGGAAAATTCTTGAAGATTTTCAGGTGAAACAAGTGCATTCTACTCTTTTGATTGACAACATTTTTGCAATAAAATTGGCTAAGAATCCAAAGTTCCATGATTGAACGAAGCATATCAATACAATGTATCATCTGGTTCGACATCATGTTGAGACCAAGACTGTTCACCTAATCCATTTTTTTACAAATGAGTAGATTGCAGACATCTTCACCAAAGCACTTGGAAGAGAAAAGTTTGAAAATTTTCGAATGATGCTTGGACTCAGCAGCAAGGGGGCAATGTTGACATCTAATATTTGGGATTAGGAAACGTCTGTAAATATTGTAAATAGGATAATAGAGACAATGAAGAGACACTAGAATTTGAATTCCAAGAGTCTCCCTCTTAATATATATATCAGCAACATGTTATATTGTGAAAGTTATAATAGTTTTTTGCATATAGTAAAGAATGAATAAATGCAGATATAAGAATATACAACATGGAAAGTGATTTACTTGGTATGTTGGCTTTCTAATTTGTGCTAATATATACTTCAAAACCAGGGCTAGGTTTGAAATCTACAGAAGAATATGACCTATCTCTAGTAACTATCATAAGTTTGGAATAATGCATCATGTACCATGAACATGGTTCACCTTAGTAATTCCTTTGGATGCATTCTTAATCTAGATGATTTAAAAGTTGCTCTAGGTTAAAAAATGGTTATATTCCTTATCAATGTTCTAAAAGCTACCATCATTAGGCAACTCTTATTGCCTCCCAAAATAAAAAGTTCCCTCATTTTTATGTAACAATCTTTCACGGTGAAAAGCCTAAGTAGGGCAAGGACAATGGAAACTCGTTATCATTATGAACGAATCCCAATATCATTGATATTGAACAAAGCTCATTATCATTGATATTGAACTCTTTGTTGAAGGCTCGTACAAACCCAAGAAGAAAGATGAAATTTCTAAAGTAGACATGATTCATGTAAGCTACCTAAACATAACAATTTATATAGCCTAAGCAAGCCTACCATATTTTTATTGTTTCTTAAAACAATTGTGTTATCTTCTAAACAAAAATTATAGTTCCAAATCCATAAAATAATAAAATATATACACCTTTATAAAGTTTAATACTCAATCAAATTATTATTCTAATATTTAAAAAAAATGTCAAATATGATAATTAGTATAACCTTAAAATTAAATAATTATATTTTATATATATACTATAAACTAAATATTTATGTAAGGTTCCAGTATTATTGGCTAGCATTCTCCTATCTCATTAGCCCAAACACGATCTCTCACAATCTTTCCTCTAGTAACTTTAGATATATTCCTATATTGGCAGATCCTTATAGTTTTGACAACCATTTCCTATTGACACATACCATTGTTTTTGCCCATCATTTCTTATAGACACATCACCACAATGGCAAAGAAAAAGCTTTATTACACATCATCAAGTGTAACGACGACCTCTACTCACCCCTTATCATGATATTTTCCTTTTTGTCAATACAAAGAGCTTTAAATTTACACTCCATCGATATACCATCATGGTTTTGACAACCATTTTTATATCAGACACATCACAATTGCCATGGCTGCGTCTATTCGCACACCAACAGGCACACGAACAATATTCACACATCATCACAATGGTAAATAAGACCTCTATTCATACACCATCACAATTTCTGAAACGACCTCTGTTCACTTACCATCAAAATTATAACAGTGTCTGTGTGAACATTACCCCTATTAACACATCATAATAACGCCGTTCAGTCCAATGGCGAACAAAAAGCACTAACCTATAATTCATTTCAGGATAATGGCGAGCAATACGTACCTCTCAGAGATATTTAAATGGAGGAGAGTAAAAGTTCCAAGTTTTTTACTTTTGCCCCAATCATCTAGCTATGTAGCGATGTAAATGTTCTTAGAGATAAATTTAATCAATACTCCTATTCAGAGGAAGAATTTCAAATCTAAATGACCTTGAAATTTGACAGTTTCTGCAACTTTGATAATTTCCGCAAAGAATGTGGAATGGGAAGGATATAAATTTTGCTATATTTAGCAGACATATCACACCGGCAAATTATATCCATGCTCACTTCTCCTACTAACACCTTACAAAGTATTTCGGTCGTACAATCTTGAAATATGCAATTTTACAATTTCCTATTCCCAAAATTGATTAAAAATACATATCAAAAAGGTTAAAAATATAAAACATTTAACTAAACTATACTCCATACTCTATATATCTATATAAACTCTATATATCCGAGATCTAAACTATAAAACAAGAGGATATATAAACTCTATATATCCTTATACAGTTGGAGGTCTAATATATACCCACAAAAAATAAAACATTTGAAAACTAACCTATATTACATACTCTATACGGTTGGAGATATAATATTATTTAGATCCGACCCCGACATACCCATACCCAGATGCTTACGGCTGGCCTCAAAAGCCTATATTAAAAGATCCCAGAAGTAAACTAACATCGAGATTAACAGAGGGGAAGCCCAGCTCCATGAACGAAATATTAACAAATGCTAATATGAATGCAAAATGGACAGAGAATCTTACCAAATTCCCTGTACCCAAAAACAGATATAAATAAAGATATAATTACAGACTTTATGCTATGATAAATACGTGAATCTTTCAGGCTGATTAAATAATATCGATAAATGAAATCACCCGGGGCAATCTGCTCCGGCTTACCGGCTAACAAAATCTCGTTGCTCGCCCAGAGTCGTGGTCACGGCCTCAAACTCTGTAGTCTGTACGCATTATTGCATTCGGCACGTGGATCACGATGCTCTCAGCCGGAGGCGGACCACGACCGGTTCCCGATTCTTCATCACATCCCATTTCTTCCGTCAATACCTCCGCAGCGCCATCGCTCTCGCAAGCGACGCTCCTCCTGCAAATGGGGCAGACAGAGCTCTTTGAGAGCCACGCATCCGCGCACAGCACATGGAAAGCGTGGCTGCATGCCGGAATCACGCGGCATCGGTCCCCGCTCTGGAAAACCTCGAGGCACACAGCGCACTCGTCGTAGACCCCTTGACCGTTCCTCGAGCAACACTCTTCCCCTTCCGATCCCTTCCCGCATTCGATGGTGGGCAGTCGCTGGAGGTCAGCCGCTGAGAGGCCCAGCTGCTTCAGAGGTTTACCGTTGCCCTCCGATGCCCGTTGCCCCCGATTGCTCCTATGGTGCAGAGAAGCGTACCAGATAAGCCACATATAGACCAAAACCACGCCCCCCATGCCCGCACAGAGCAACAAGAACGACACCACCACAGCAGTAAATATTTTCTCTATCATATCCACAATCTTTTGTTTTCTCCCTGCACAATAAGTGTATTTTAGAAAAGTGGAAACATAAATGCATTAGATTTTCAAAGAGTAACCTTAAAATTATATAGACATTTTGATAGCTAATTCTTGGTATAATATACCAGAGAAAGATTGGCCTAAAAACTAAGATAATTGATCCTACCCTTTCAACAATCAACATGAAAAATTAAGCAGAGCAGATATTTTAGCTACTAACTCTGGAGAGCAGATATTTTAGCAACTAACTCTGGACAGAATTGAATGAGAAAAGTTTGCCCAAAAACTAACAGCTGTGAGAATCAGATAAAAAACAATGATTTCCAAATCTTACTGAACTCTAATCTTACTGAACTCTCACAATCTTTAACTTGATAGACATTAAAATAATTTCTTCTTCTATCGATTCCCAAATCTTACTGAACTCTCGAATGCAGGCAGGTGTTACAACTACTAGTCCAAAGCCCGAGATCCAAACGATGGGCAGCTCCCTACGGGTCTCCTCAGTGGCCAGCACCCCTTAATAGGTCATTTCAAAAATGATTTAAAACGCGGTCCAGTCATGCAATCGTTTAGTGTTGACATAAGATGTCACAGACGTACAAGCCCTGGCTTGCCACATATATGGTCCACATGTCTCCACGGTAATTGCAATAAAGGCCTGAACTGGACTGGTACTAGCATTGCCCGTCCGCTCGATTTTTTCTCCGGATTCTGTAACCCGTGAATGCTTTCACCTACCCAGCGGGCGTGATTTCACCTGCTCCATCAATCCGATCCGTTAACCTTGATAGTGTACCCGAATATCCAATTATATCAAATCTACCCGTTTCCTATTTCCTTTTCTGGGAGGACTCTCAATTCAAATGAGGTGGTCCAAATTGCAAGATTCTCCCATACTCTAATTTAGGCATGATTCAGGGTCTCTCAGTCTGCTTAAATTACAAGTATTACAACTTAAACAACGAACTAAATGAGATTTCAAATATTTTGGCCTGAATTATTATATATATTTAAAATAGGTTTATAAATAAAACATTACGTTTATTAAAATTTCCATAATATATAAACCTATTTTACACCAAAATAGATATTATTTATAGGAGTTGTCTATAATGCTATTTTTTGGAGATTCCGGAATCCTACGGAAGAAATTGAGATTAAATCTTGATTGGTTGCAGTTATAATGGTTTTTTAACTGCATATTTGGATTCAGCACCCTGAAAAACTCTTGGGAAACTTTAATTGTGCAGAAACTAGCTATCAAATTTAAGATTCCAATAAATTACTACCAGATTTTGACACAAAAACCCACCCAAAAAAAACTTTCAAACAATCACATTATAGACAACTTAAATTATTTAAGTATTTATTTGCACCTGTAAGCCATGCAGGGTTTGAAACACAGATCCTTCATATATTTCTCATTGCTCATGCTCTTCACACTTCGTCGGGTCTTTCAAATGGATCCGGTTGGAGGGTTTGACATGTCCACTCTAATAGTTACATTTGTTGATCTTTCTTTATCTGTAAATAATAAAAAAATAATATAAAATGTGAAGAAGGGTCAAATGGGTAAAAGTGTTTTTTAATTTTTATTTATTTGAATAAAAAATTAGATGGATAAAAATTTCCACTGTAACAAATAAATATATGGATCTTTCTTTATTAATCAACCATCAAAATAATATAAAATATGAAGAATTATGTGTATTTAGTTTGGAAAAAATTATTAAATATGTGGATTTCTTTTTATAATCAACAATCAAAATAATATAAAATGTTAAAATTTATATGTGTTTAATTTGGAAAAGAGTCATTAAATCTGTGGAATTTTCTTTATCAATCAACAATCAAAATAATATAAAATGTGAAGATTTATGTGTATTTAGTTTGGAAAAGAATCATTAAATAAATCTGTGGATCTCTCTTTATCAATCAACAATCAAAACCATATAAAATGTGAGGATTTATGTGTATTTAGTTTGGAATAGATTATTTTCCAACTTTTGTTTATTTGAATAAAAAAATTTAGATGGATGAGTGAAATTTAATAAAAAAAGGTATATAGGTTATGATTTTAAATGGATAACACTAAATTATAGTTATAATCTTGGTGGTTAATGATTTTTTCCTTTATTATTTTTAATTAATTATTTCAACAATAACACATGCATCTCATAACTATTATTGTAAAAAAAAAAAAAAAAAGATTAAAAAGTAGAATTAAAGAAAATAAGATAAAAATGTAGGACCAAAACAATATGATTAAAGTGAGACAAAATCATTCTTATCAAAATGGAAGATTAAAAAATATTATGCTTATAGCAAAATAAAATTTAACTTTAGTAACACTGGGCTTATCTACATCAATCAACAATTTAACTTATATGATTAAGCTAATTTATCTTTAAGTTTTGGATGTTTAATAATGATTATAAATTAAATTTGTATTAACAATTAATTTTATTTAAACCTAAAATTAATAATAAACGCAAAAAATAATATATATTATATATATATATAATATATATATATATATATATATAATAAACTATTTTTATTTTTAACTAAATAAATAAATGAATATTTAATCACCCACTCATCAAAAACATTATGTATATAAATTGTCTTATTGAGACTTTCGAAAGCTTTTATATTTTTTACAAAACCCATATTGATAAAAAAAATCCTCCTAAATTTTTTTAACTATCCAAACAATAACAAAAATCCTCCCATCTAAATCATCAATATATATATATATGACCAAAAAAAAAAATGTTCCCCACAAAATAAACAAAAACTGAGCCCCACACCATTGTAATCTTCACTTAAATTCTTTAAATGTTATACTCTAAATGGACATTGTCAATTTGGAAGAGTGGAAGGATCCCATTGCAGTTGTGCAATTTATTTTTCACCATATATTTAAGTGCTCGTCATTGTTTACACGTTAAATGGTCCATCTTAGTACCAGTGGAAAAAGATTTCTATAATGGCCGTTTTTATCTCGTGTCTTCTCATAAAAGAACTTTTTCATATGTATCCAATTTTCTAAATAGTGTCATTTACCCTTTTTTTTTTTCCTATGTATGAGAAATGTGATTTATTTTAATAAGTTAATCATAAAATATATATGATTTTTTATTTATAAGTCATATGTTTGGTGAGTAACACTTAAAAGTTTAAAAGATTCTAAGTAAATAAATTAGCAATGTATTATGATGTAATTCGAATGGGAATTGAATATGATTAATGCAATTTTAATAGTTAATGTGAAATAATATTTTATTTTCAATAGTAGTAAAAAATATTTTAAAAAAACAATTTAATGAACTATAACAAAAGTTTTAATGCAATCTTGGCATACTAAAATGTTATGTAGATAATTGTCTTATATATTTTATGTTATAATTTGTGGATATAGTTGCAATATTCATGCATGATTTTTTAAATATTTGTGTAGTGATTTTTTATTCTTAAGATTTGTAAGAAAACCATCCAATAATAAAATCTTTAAAACAACTTATACTTAAGTAAATAACATAATTTAAACAAATCTTTGCATAAAAATGGATAGGAATAAGACATAAATAAATATACTTACCACGACTTAGCATCATTTTTATATTTTCATGAGCGCTTATGTAACAGTAAAACTATAAATGTGTAGACTTGCTAGTGATTACTACCCACCAACATTTATGCAAGTTCTTGTGCCTAAACAAACAATTACTTTATCTACTTTGCATCTAGATAATAGTTCTTACTAAAGCAAAAATACAAGATTTTATTTGCATATTAACCACTATTAATTTAGCATTAACCAATTTAGGTTATAATTTTGTCTATAATTTTTCCCATGGTATAATTTCTAACTTGAGGTGAAAGGTGCATCTAGATTTAATAGTTCTTACTAAAGCAAAAATACAAGATTTTATTTGCATATTAACCACTATTAATTTAGCATTAACCAATTTAGCTTATAATTTTGTCTATATTTCCCATGGTATAATTTCTAACTTGAGGTGAAAGGTGCACATTAGCAATATGACCAAGTACAATGAGATTCTTATAATAGGCGGACCATGGACAAGTGATGAGCTCTGGTTCTAGGGTTTAATGAACACAACGACAAAGAGTATCGAGCATCCATGGAGACACAGGGAGGAGGGAGATCCACTCCCTCCTACAGTTATATGGTAGCAGACAGAGGAAGAGGAGGGAAGAAGAACAAACCTCCAAAGCCCTGGGAGGTTAAGACAAAGGACACAGAAAATCAGAAGGTGGAAGGTAGCAAAACCAATGCAGATCAAGGGGCCCACGAAGAAGACTGTCGGGAGGAAAAAGTGGAAGACAAAGGTCTAGGGCCAGAGGACAGAGCTAAGATGGGGCCCTGTAAACCCAAGACCACAACTAAACCTCGAGTTATTCTAAATGATCATGCCCTGTAAGTGCACAGAGAGCACATGGTCAACTATGCCATCATATGTAAATTTATGGGAATCTGGCCATCAGAGAAAGCATTGTACACCTAGATAAAATACAACTGGAAACCAAAGGGGGAGTTAAATATTCATCTTGGATCCAAAGGGTTTTTCATTTTGGTGTTTACGAACATGGAATACAGAGACAAAATATTTGAAGGGGGGCCATACTTCTTTCAGCTGTTGGGCTCTACATGAGGCCATGGACGATGAACTTTGTGCCTGAACAAGAAAGCTTCACTTCAGTACCGGTATGGACTAGACTATACTCCTTACCTTTAGATTACTGGATGCCGGAGTCTTTAAAAGCTATAGGCAATAAATTAGGTCATTTCTTAAAGATTTCAGAGGTAACTCTAAGGGGAAAATATACATCCTATGCTCGTATTTGTGTGAAGATGGAAATATCAGGAGCCCTTCCAAATGAGGTCATTCTAGAAGTCTATGATGAGGAATGGGTTCGAGCAGTTGACTATGAACATATCCCATTCAGATATCACAAATGTCATGAGCATGGGCATCTGTCAAGAGACTGTACACTCAATCGCAAGGAGGAAAACCTAAATCCCAACATAGGAAAAGACCAAACAGGTTTCACCAAAGTGGGAGGGAAAGAAAAAGTGGGGGGAAGGAAGACACAAAAGAGCCATAAAGTGAATGACAAAACAAAAAGTTACAACAACTTTGAGATCTTAGGAGAAAAAGAAGTTGAGGAAGGGGATAAAGAGATTGTAGAGAATCAGACTGCAAGGGGGAAAGAAAAAGAGACCAGTGTGGAGTACATTCGGGACCAGAATGAACACATGATGGATTCTTCGAATACCATGGTTGTAGAAAAAGACCGGGAAATGTCTCAAAGTGAAAGTGGTACGGAGGATCAAGATTTGCAAGAGATCTTGGAAAGGGAGAACCTAAAGCTGGAAACGTTTCTAGAATAGAGTGGAAACTTGGGAATAAACCTCATCCCTCAGGAGGACGTGGATAAAGTCCAACAGATAGTCCTTAATAAGACACATCAAACAGCTGCAGGAGTCAAAAGAGGACATGACAACTAGGAAAACAAAGGAACCTCCTCAATAGGATTAATAACCAGAAAATTAACAAAGAATCCAAGCAAAAGGAGGGGTAGAAAAAGACAAAAGGAATTACTACTGGAGTGTGGCAAGCTCATGATTGATTCAGGAAGGATGAAAGACCTTTCTAGTTACTCCTTTATAACCCCACCTCAATGAAAATCACAACCTGGAACATTAGAGGACTTGAGAGTAGAAGAAAACATAGGAATCTTGGTAAAAGGATTAAAGAGGAAAAACCTCACATAGTATTCATACAAGAAACAAAATGCTCAGTGGAGAAGATCCGTGAAAAGCATAGCAAATGGTTAAATAGATATGAATACCTTGAAGTTAAGGCAAACAAATCTACTGGTGGTATTCTCTCTCTGGGATCCATAGAAATTTGGTGTGATTGATGCGGAGGCATCCAGACATCACCTTTCTCTGATTTTCCAACCGGTGGGAGACAGAAAATGTTACATGATCACCAATTTATATGGTCCAAAACCAATGGAGGACAAACTTCAACTCCTTGCAACGCTAGAGGATATGAAGAATAGATACCCAGCTCTATCATGGATTCTTGGAGGTGATTTTAACATAACAAAATCACTCATGGAGAAGAAGGGAGGAACTAGAATACTTGGGAGAGATTCAATTGCCTTCCAGAACTTCATCATCAATATGAAATTAGTTAATATGGAAACAAGCAATGGAATATTCACTTGGAACAAAAAACGACGAGGCCCTACCCAAGTGGTCTCAAAATTGGACAGATTTATGGTTTCAGAGGAACTTCTTCTCAGGGGAGGCAGCATTACTACACTCATTTTACCTTTTGGGGGGTTTAGATCACTGGCCTATCCAATTAAAAGCCTCCCTTTTTGGAAAACCAAGGAACACCCCCTTCAGGTTCGAGAATGCTTGGCTCACACATTCAGATTTCCTCACAAATATTGAACAATGGTGGAAGGAAGATCTTCACCTTCAAGGTACAAAGATGTTCCTGCTTCACTACAGGCTCAAACATACTAAAGGCGAACTCAAAGAGTGGACCAAAAAGGAATTTGGTAACATCTTCAAAGCTAAAGGAGAGGTGGAAAAGAAACTAAAGGAAGTAAACCAAACTCTTATCACAGAAGGATACACAGATGAAAGGAAAGAGATGGCAGAATCACTCCAGAAGGAGTGGGACAATAGATGCCTTCAAGAGGAAATACTCTGGAGACAGAAATCCAGATTACAATGGATCAAAGAAGGGGAGAGAAACACCAAATTCTTCCACAAATCCACCTAGCTCACCGAAACAACAATAGAATTATGAAACTTACAGATCAGAATGGTGTAGAGTTAAACACTCATGAAGAGATGGAGGAAGTTCTACTCTAGTATTTTCATAAAATTGTTGAGGAAAACTCAGAAGAAAGATACCAGTTTACAGAAAGATTCACTTAGTACATCCCTAAATTGGTCACGAGAGAAGATAATTTCAATCTTAATAGACTGGTAACATTGGAAGAAATTGAGGAAGGAGTGAAAGAGATGCAAAATGGGAAAGCACCAGGCCCGGATGGCTTCAATGTGGACTTTTTCAAAGCTTGTTGGAAGATAGTGAAATAGGACATCCTGGAGGTAGTGGAAGACTCTCGAAGATATAAGAAAGTATTAAAGGCACTCAATGAATCCTTCATAGCCTTAATCCCCAAACAGGAGAAGGCCACCTCTCCGGACAAATTTCGACCTATAGCATTATGCAATGTGATCTACAAAATTATATCCAAAGTCATTGCCAATCGTCTTAAACCTCTCCTCCCAACCCTAATGTCAGAGGAACAAACAGGCTATGTGGAAGGAAGACAAATTCTAGATAATATAATACAAACACATGAAACAGTTCATTCACTCATTGCCAACAAACAGGCTGGAATGATAATGCAGCTAGACATAGCAAAGGCCTATGACAAACTTATCTGGTCATATATAAGGGCAATTTTAAAAGCCTATGGCTTTGATCACGATTGGATAAAATGGGTTATGGTGCTAGTTACCACAGCCAGCTGTTCAATTCTTCTCAATGGCGCTCCTTCGAAAACCTTCAAGCCTTCTAGAGGTCTAAGGCAAGGAGATACTCTTTCTCCTTTCCTCTTTATTCTAATGATGGAAGGGTTAGGAAGAGCTATCAAAGTTGCTAAGGAGGAAGGGATAATTCAAGGTCTGAGACTCACTAATGGTGGGGACACGGTGACACATCAACAATTTGTGGATGACACTATGCTTGAAGGTACTCCCACTATTAAGGAAGCCAAAGCATTCAAACAAATTCTGAGTGAGTTTGCTAGGGCACCAGGCACTAAGGTAAGTCTCACTAAATCAAAAATCTTCATTTTCAATACAGATATTTCAATTCAAAGAAATCTTTCCAAAATTTTGAGCTGTCAAAGGGAGACACTACCTGTGAAGTACCTGGGAGTTCCTCTCACTGACAAACCACTTCACAAGGACATCTGGGAGCCCATTATTAATAATTTAAAAGATAAGATCAGCAAAATGGACAAATAGAGCACTTAATCTAGCAGGGAGACTAGTTCTCACTAAGGCTGTCTTACAAAGTATCCCTATCTATATGCTATTTGTCATTCTAGCACCAGCCAGTGTCATGACCAATATAAGAAACATTCAGAGAGACTTTCTATGGGGGAAAGCTGAAGAAAAGAAGGAATGGGCCCTTGTGGCATGGGACGGAGTATGCAAACCTAAATCCCATGGTGGCTTGGGTCTTCATGACCCGGGAATTATAAATAGAGTTCTTGGTGCCAAAATTTGGTGGAGATGGATGAAAGAAATTCAAGCCCCTTGGGCAAAACTCTAGAAGCATAAATATGCTAGCGAATGGCACGAGGAAAATATAATCAAAATGACAGGACAGGTAAAAGGTTTTGCAATTTGGAATAGGGCATGGGAGAACAGAGCCTTAGTCCAGAACCATAGATTCTAGGAGATAAGAAATGGGAACCTAGCTTGGTTATGGGAGGACAATTGGTAGTAGGAGGACAATCTCCAAAGTGAAGAATTAGCAGACATTCACACTGATACCATCAGCAAAGGACTAAAGTGGGTAAGTGATTATTGGGACCAAGAAAGGAATGATAAGAAATGGAGAACTTGGAAACTTACAGATTATAGTGGAATGGGCATGTTGCATACTCAAGCCACAACCCTTCAAGGTCTTTTAGACAAAAGACAAATCTTGAACACAAACTTGAATGATCAACTAAGATGGGGGAAAAAACAAGACAGGTCTCTTCAACCTTAAGGAAGTCAAAAGAATAGAGGCAGGGCTAAACCATCCCAACACTGATAAGACATGGAAAGAAATCTGGGAAAATCCTCATTGGATGAAAGTAAAACTATTCAAGTGACTGGTTCAATAGGGCAAGATTCTGACATGGGATAACCTAAGGAAAAGAGGTTTTGTTGGCCCCTCAAGATGTCACTTATGCCGACAACAGGAAGAAACTACAAATCATCTCTTGAATAGATGCACTTTCACCACAACTTTTTGGAACTGGGTTGGAGAAGTCTTTGAGCAAACAAACAGAGATACTAATGACATCATCATCACTTTGAAGAACTGGAGGAAAAAATTCCCAGATAATGAGATCATAAACTCAGCCTGGATGCTAACCCCAGGATTCTTAATCTGGAATGTCTAGAAGGAGCATAACAATAGGATTTTTAGGGAGAAAGTGAGTCTGGAGAGTAACATCCTCAAACTAGTCCTTAAACAACTCAAAGAAACTATTCATATCCTAGGAGGAGAAGCTACAGGTAAACCTATTGAACAAAGAGAGATAAGAATATTGAAGAAATTAGAGCTCAAGGTCAATGCCCCTCAGTTTTGTAGGCATACTATCAAGAAAACCTCAATATAAACATCTTTGTGGCAACCCCCTTCTCATGGATTTTTAAAATTCAACATAGATAGGACTTCAAAAGGGAATCCAAGAGAAGCGGGTTATGGAGGGGTTCTGAGGGGTGAGGAAGGAAACATACAAGTCATCTTCCACATTTATCTTGGCAAAGCTACTAACAACATGGATGAGCTCATGGAAATGGAATCATGCCTAGAAATACTGCTCAAGTACAACATTTAAAATGTCATCATTGAGGCTGATTCAGAAGTTGTCATTAACTCAATAAAAAGGATAAATGCAGGAGTTGCTCCTGAGAAAATCTCAGAATATTGGTAGATTCTGCAAGTCTACCAAAGAATCCAAGTGCACCTAAGATGGCTGAGAACCCTCGGGTTGGTGCATGTTCATAGGGAAGCCAACAAAGTGGCGGACTGGCTTGTCAATGAGGGGGTACGAAATAAGAATATTGATCTCTGCGACTGGTGGGAGGAGATAACAGATGACAGTTTGAAGGAGGGATGTTCATCCAGAGCCCTTAGTGGCTGACAGTAGCATCAAGAAAATCAAGAGACATTTTTTGCTGACACAGAGAAACAGTAACAGGGTACTGTTATTATGGTTTAATCATGAAGTGCTTTGACATAAGTGTGATCCCTTTTAGGGGGCAGGTCTATGGTGGCCTCAGTAACACAGGTAATGGCATTCCAAATGTCTCAGGGATCTTCATCTCCCTGTGGCCCATGAGCCGGAACCCGGATTTTCTCGGAAACTGCAAAACCCCAACTTTTATTCCAGTGAACAGGTTTATGGCCATTGCGGTGGTTTCCGATATTTCGTAAGCTCATCAAGCAAGAAGCGTTTTTTCTCATTTGGGAGCGATTCCACTCACCATGCGACACACAACTAGGGGTGGGGTGTAATTACCGCCTTCATCTTGTGCTAACCATTAGTACTCTTAGCCTGTGTGTTTTGTTCCGTAACCGTCGGATCAAGCGCGGTTAATCTATGGCTAGGATTTTGCGCGCAAGTTGGTGGGTCCACGTCAGGGGTTAAGTTTCGAGCTGTTCATAGGACCTCTCCGAGATCACGCACAGATGGTGGATTTCGGAGGGATAAAGTGATCGAAGGACAAGCCAAAAACATACCCGATAAGATTGTAGATTATGGTCTATTAGGTTTATCGGGTCTGATTCTTCTAATAAAAGGTGCACTTGTTTCCCACTCGATATCTTTCTTATCCACTAGATCATCAGTTCACGATCCAACAATTAGTTTTGGACTATTGGTTTGTTTTGGCAGGCCCGTGTCCTTGATTTTTCTTTGTCGTTTTGTGACCTTGTTTTGGGGTTGGCTTGTCGTATTGGTGGGCCCCATAACCGCGATTGCCTTTATACAATATTTCTGTTTTTATTTGAATAGAGGGATTCACTCTTGCCTTAGCAAAAAAATCATAATTTCTAACTTGAGTAGTAAAGACTAAACTACCCTCCAAGAGTTGTTATTATTATAATATATATAAAATATTATTTCAATATATTAATTTAATCAAAATTTTGTTATATATCATTGTGATGTATTATTAAATTATTCTTAAAAATATTTAAGGACTTTAGTGATAGTTACATAGTTTATCTACTATTAATTTAATTATAATTATAAAAAAAAAAAATCATGTTGTTTCATGTATAAGATAGCAAAAACAAAAAAAAAAAGTTATTTATATAAAAAAAAAAAATAAAAGTATTTACTTTAAAATTTTACTGGACATTAATTAGGAAGCCTTATTGTAGCCTTCAATCCTCTCAAGGAGATTTTTCACTGAAAATGTTAGGATAGCTTATGTTTTTCAATCGCATGTAAATTTTCATATCTTGCTCATCATTTTAGGCAACCTATGTTTAAGGCATGTGCATGAGTATAACTTTTAATTCTACCTACTAGTAGACCACTGCATAAACCCATGACCACCCTACGATCTCATTTATAGTTATAAGTGTGGGGCACTCACACATTCCAACATTCACTTAGTTGATCTTGGCCTCAGGATTGATTTGAGGGTAGCTTACAAACTAGATTTACTCTACTTGTCCCATAGCAGAGTCTATAGTGTGCTCAACCATGCAAAGGAGTGTCCAATCCAATCCAACTTTTGCAAAAGCGCTCCTATGTTTACAATGTGATGACTGTTTTATCCAAGTTTCCCCATTCCCCATTAATTATTTTATCCATTTCCCATTTATGTGCACAAAGTGAACCATATTTTAATGAAAGAGTTTTATTGATGACCATCTTCATCACAAGAATATAAATATCTATCTAAATCTTGCAAAGAGAAGCTTGTATATTTACATTTTGAGTGAACTCCATTCATATGTATTCATTTCAGTTTAATATCTTCCTATCTCAACTTTGTTGTTTCCTTTTTTTGACTATACTCAAATATTTTGACTATTGAATGCTTTGACTATAGTTAAATACTAGCACAACCACATTTACTAATGTGATTGATATACACCAGACGCTTATATGAAGCATATATACAATCACATTTTCCAATGTAGTTGATATACACTGAGAGAAAAACCACATTAATAAGTATTGTGTGTTTTTTTTAAAACTAACTATTTATGATTATTATATTAATATTATAATAATAATATTAACTCGTCACAATATTAGTAATATTAATTAATAATAATGATAACTCAAAATAAATAATAATATTATTATAATAATATAGTTATTATTATATTATAATTAGCATTATTATATTTATTATTATTATATTGTTATTATAATAAATAAATATATAGATATCAATTTTTATTTTTTCGGATTCAACTGTGTTAAGAAAAGCATTCATCTATGACATTTTCCAGAGAGGTAGTCGTAAGACTAATTTCTCATGATTTTTGAATAGTCCACTTAGCACTCATTGGATCGGGTGAACCCGATCCAATGAGTGCTAAGTGGACTATTCAAAAATCATGAGAAGTTATTCAGTTACAACTACCTCTCATGGAAATGGTCATAGATGAATGATTTTCTTAATGCAGTTGAATCCTAAAAAAAATGATATCTAATATAATGCACTGCAAAAGACCCTCAATACTTAAATACATAAGAGTTAAGGGAGCTCTACTTGAATGGTTCATGAGGCACAATATTTGCTAAGGTTTTGCAAATGGGTTAGCAAGCTAACTGGGCTTGATTGTGGTTAAAAATCCATAGTTAAGCACGCTTGAGCCAGAGGTGATCTCGGACAGGTGACCTCCTGGGAAGTCATGGTTACCAAGTGCAAGCCCCGAAAGTGATGATTGACACTATGTGATTCATTGCACCAGTCTCAATCTCACTTCTTCACCCCTGTGAGCATCACCCAATGCAATGAGTGCTAAGTGGACTATTCAAAAATCATGAGAAATTAGTCAGTTACAAATATCTCTCACGGAAATGGTCATAGATGAATGACTTTCTTAGTGGACTATTCAAAAATCATGAGAAATTAGTTAGTTACAACTACCTCTCATGGAAATAGGCATAGATCCTGATGAGCCTTATAAATGGGTAATTATATGGGTTCATTTTACCTCCTAACCTAGTCAAATCAACCATTCTCTTAGCTTATTGTATGATTTTCTGATTATTTTTATGCTTATAGAGTGAGTTGTGTTAGTTATGATACCATGTGATCTAACATGTATTGAATGCAGATTATTAATGGATTTTGAGGTCAAAGTCAAGGATCCGGTGGTCAAATGACAACAGTAACTCGAAGTAGACAGAGGAGAGGACTTATAGGAGGGAACCCCCTTCATTTATTACTCTTCACTTCGAATTTCCCTTCATTGAGTTGGGAGTAAAAGCAACCGAATCATGCACTGGAAGGCAGCCGAGCAAGTAGAGGATGACTGATAGTTATCTCGGGTTTTGGGAGCCAAGACTCCCTGATTTTAAGGAAGCTTTTGGTAGCTTTAGATGTATAAGTAGAGTGGCCTGGGGCCTCACTAGGGTCAGATTTTTGCTTATGTAAACTCTGCTCAAATTTCGAGCTTATTTTTGTGTGACAGTTTCATGTAATCCTATTATTTTTTGATAATAAAGATGGAATATTTTTTGAGCTAGCACGAAGTTACCTAACAGAGTTGAAGCTCTTGGGTTAGGGCCCAATCCAAGCAGCCAAGCTTCTCTTCAATTGTATTTGTATGCTTTACTTCAGTTGTAGATTAGTTTATTGTTAGATATCTTTCTTTTATGGTTAAGAATAGGTTGCTTTTGATGATTTAGTACTTTGCTTCCATTTGTGCTTTCTGTAGCAGGTTAAGCAGCGATTAAAAAAGACTCAAAAGGCTAACAATAATGCCTTGCTCTCTCTTCTTCCCTCTAGGACCATGATTTGAGGCAAAGACTATCTTTCTGCCTATTGGCCAGATAACTCTTGCAGACAAGACCGATCCCCCTAGTATCAACTGATATCTAGCAACAACCAGGACAAGCAAATCTACCTTTCTCTAAACATATTGCATTTCATTAATAAAAACTAAGAGGTGTTTTAGACCCTACCTTAATCCCAACGCTAGTTTGTGGCAGCCATGCTCCAACAGCTTCAAAGAGTTTCCTTTAAATAACCTGCAATCACAAACAAGCACACATCAAATAATACCTGCATAGCTAATATAATAAATCATGTTCATCATGATGATCAAGGAATTCATGAAATAAACCATAAGACACGGCTTATTGAGAAAAATAAACTTGATTTATTAACTTTGAAAAAGAAGAACTTTACAACCTTGGTGCCATGATGTTGTACAAGCTCTTCCCAGGGTCCAAACAGGAATCTCCTCTACTTTGACAAACCTCACCCTCTCCCAAATGAGATCAAAAGGTATGTAATCTCTCCTCTCAAAAGCTCAATAAGGAAGACTAAGTTCCAGCAGCATTTTCCCTCAAAAATATTCAGCTTTCAACCTCCCAAGCAACCAGCCCAATGCTTCATTTTATAATGCAAAGGAAGGAAGTTACAGGTCCACCATTGAAGGGATAGAGTCCTCCTTCAAAGGGATAATCTCCTCACATCAAGGGGTTAGCTCCTTAAGGTATGGGATGCATGAACCCTCAAGGAGCGAACTTGCCAACTCAAGGTTCTCTCTGGAAGCTTCCAGAAATAACTCAAAGTGAGTTTTTAAGAATGTACTTGCGCCTTTTTAACTTTTACAGGGGTTCACACCTATAACATAGAAACAGAGCGGTCAGATGCGCAGGGGACATGACCAATAGGTGCGGTACAGCAAGTAATGCTAAGAGAAAGTGTGAAACCAGAGCCTTAGATATTTTTAAGGTCTTTCTCTTATTTTCAAGGCTTGATATGAAGAACTAAGGTTTAAGACTTGCAAAGGAGGTAAGTATGAGTGACGTTAGACTCATATTGATTGCAGAATGTCAAAGTGATAATTTTTATGCAACAGATTTCCCCCTAAAGTGCAAAGTCTGTAATAGATCAGGATGGTTTTTTGTCATCTAAGAAGAGTGAAGTACTTTATCATTTCAAGGATCTTCCTGTGGATACCCCGGTCGGAACCTGTAAAAACATCCAATGCAATATATATATATATATATATATATGAACATATCATTACTGAGGTAGGCATTTCCATACTCAAATCAAAACTCACTAGAAAACTATCTAAACTGCTCTGATACATGAATGATTTCATAATACATCACAAGCATAGACATATGTAGACACAGTATGGGCAGAGCCATCTGTTTATGAATAGTCCACTATATAATGAGTAACAAAATTCCTCGCAGCCTGGATACCGGAAACTAGATCCAGGGTCTTGATTTCTACTTCCCGAACTAGTACAATTCTATCCATGTGAATGAATGTGTCGAAGTCGAACATGGTAGAAACCACTTGATTACTGGTCAATGATGTAAACCATTAACAAGTGTGAAAGAAGCCACCAGTAATGTCAATGGCCCTCAAAGTACTCAGTACAATCTATGAAATGTGAATAAATGAGTCGATGTCAAACATGTCACAGAATCCTTTGATCGAAGGTCAATGATGCAACCTGTCGTCAAAGGCGAGAAACCTCCCATTAAGGCATGCAAATTTCAAGGTACTGACGATTTCTAGATCATATTTCTAGATAATGAGTTGCAGTCGATAGAAAGCAATCCATCATAGGCAAGCCCACAACACGAAATCATAGATCAAGGTTTGAAGAAATGTATTTGGCAAGGACTAACTCAGGGATGGTCAATATGGATGACAGATATTTTGCAAATTAATGGTTTATTTGAACTGACCTCTTTAACACATAACAACACTGCAGATGGTTTGGTAACAATTGACCCAAAGCTAATACCTAGAAACCAGTTGAAGACTTTCAATATGGTTTGATTAACTGTTAGGCAAAGGATTTCCCAACTCAGGTGAACAAAAAGTGTCGTGTTCAAGAGTGGTTAACTGCTTTTCTAAACACAAAGTATAACAAACAGGTTCATTTTTCTCTCTTTTCCCCCACCATTTCTGGAAAGTACCTCTTTGTTTTTGACAAGCTTGAGGAGGATAACATTTGCTTGATTATAAGCTCGCCCTTTAGATGAGTCCAACTTAGATTAAAATTCGAACCCTAAGAAGGATTGGTCCGTTCCTGTTTGAAATTGAATAGGTCCTTTACTGTTAAATTTTAATGAGTCCAGTATAGGAGAAACTCGGTGTTTTTCAATTTTATGGAGTCAGAAGAAAAACTTAAGAAAACTCCATGGTTGTCCTTTTTCGTAAATTTGTGTCCCCCAAGCCCGAAAAAGTATAAAATAATACTTGAGAGAACCGCTTGATCATTACGATCAAGGAGCACTTTTCATAATTAGTTCCTTCAATCTGAAAAAGTAAAAAAGCGATGGAAAACACGTCATTTTATTACCAATATCGAACTTGAAACGACAAAAGTCCAGAAATCTTTTCATGTTTATACGGTTAGAAAAGAGTTGTAAGTGGACCGTCCTTTTAATTCCGTTTTAATGAGTTTGAAAAGAAAAACTCAGCAATCTTTTCATATTTTACGAGTCAAAAAAGAGCTTAAAGAAGACTCCTATGTTTCACTTTTTTGCAATTTTGGAAACAGTTTGAAAATGTGAAAAAGTATGCTCTTCGTTGAAAATGATCAATTCTCCCTGAAAACCCAATATTCTGCACAAAAACTCAAAACATTACTCGTATCCGTTTAAAATTAATAAAAATGCCTCAAAAGTGGCCTTTTAAAGTGAAAATAAACAAATTAAAAATTCATTTATTCAAAAAATCTTATAAAAAGGGCTTTTGTAAATTTATTTTTACCGTTTGACTTTGGAGTAAAAAGTAAGAGCTTTTGGTAAGAAAATTTCCAGTGAAGATTGCGGAAAATCCGACCATTGGAATCGAGAACCGTCCTCTCCAGGTAATCCACATCATCCCTATCTTGCATTTCAACTGTTTCATTTTCATTTCAGGGCTTTAAAATTGATTTTTTAAGGAAAACTTTGGTTCAAAAATCACTCGTGGGGGCTCCGTAGGCGCAGCATGTGGCTCCTGCGAACCCCAACTTTTTCGTATACAGGAAAAAGTCTGGGTGTCGCACCCATTCTTAAAGAAAAGTGTGAACCTACGCACTGTCTCTAACTAGCGGGTGCGAACCTCGCGAAATACGTTTCAAAACCCTAAATCTTTCATTTTCTTCCTAAAATTTTGAAACAACAATGTTCTAATCCGCCTTTTTTGCAATATATGTACACAAAATGCTTGTTTGGCGGGAACAGGAACATGAAGATGTGGATCAAACCGCATTACTTCATCCACCTTCAATATAGGCATTAAGAGAATGTGGACTATTGAAATTCTGGGCCATACCCGGCATGAGGGCTCAAGTAGACTTTCTGCAATGGTTGGTTGACAGGTGGAGCACACAAGGCCAGTGTTTCATAATTGGTGGCCACTAGCTCGAAATCGAGCCAAAGGACATCAATTTCTTGACTGGTTTGCTGAAGAGAGGTGAAGTATTATCTCTATTTGGGACTAGGCCAGGTGGCCAGTCTGTTGCTAGTCTCCAACTAGAGTTTTGTAATGTTCAAACTACGAACAAAAGGATAGATATTAAGACTATCACCTGCCCTGAACTTAAAGTGATCACATTTACTGTCACTAGACTGTGTGGAAGTGCAGAATTGCATCTATCTACCGGTTCCCAAATGCGCATGGCAGTAGACTGCTTCTAAGGCACCATCTTTAACTGGTGCAATGCCGTGTTGGCGAATGTGAAAGGCCAAATGACTAGGGCAAAGAATGGACAACTAAAGAACTTTGGATATGGTTTCTTAGTTGTAAGCGTTGGCCTAGAGAGGGTCCCTATGTTGGTCCCACAACATCTTTCCGTTGAGGCTGGACTTCCCCAAGATCCTAGGATTTTATGCGTTGGGTTGCAGTCATGGCCCATCATCCTGAGGAGGGTACAAAGGTTGTCCAATTTCCACCTGAGTATTTTCATTGGTTAGAGAACCAACTTTTCATGACACATGACTTTCCATATAATTCGTTCTTGCAGACAAGACCGATCTCCCTAGTATCAACTGATATCTAGCAACAACCAAGACAAGCAAATCTACTTTTCTCTAAACATATTACGATTCATTAATGAAAACTAAAAGGTGTTTACACCCTACCTTAATTCCAATGCTAGTTTGTGGCAGCTATGCTCCAACAGCTTCAAAAAGTTTCCTTTTAATAACCTGCAATCACAAACAAGAACACATCAAATAACACCTGCATAGCTAACATAATAAATCATGTTCATCATGATGATCAAGGAATTCATGAAATAAACCATAAGACACAGCTTATTGAGAAAAATAAACTTGATTGTATTAACTTTGAAATAGAAGAGCTTTACAACCTTGGTGCCTTGTTATAGATCTAACCCAGAAATATTTGAGAATATAAATAAACCCAAGAAATGATAAGATCTTAATATAGAAATGCTTCTTTATTATCAAACCCTTAAGGTAGGGCAACACCATACATTCACTCCTTAAGGAAGGAGAACACTCCACAAGCCATATGCCTGTTCATACAATAATCCTTCACAATTCCTTGACATCTCTCCCTGTGGAGTCTCTAGCCTCTATATAGGCCTCATACATACAATACCATGGGTCATTACCATGGTTCCCTCATACCATCGAACTAATACCATGGGCCTATTACATTATTACTAACTACTTGTGGTCCCTTACATGATATGGGTTAACCACCTTATTTATTACTATGGCCCATCCCATTATTACATTATTACCTTGGGTACCTCCCTTTCTTCCTCATATTATCCCCCCTAGGTATATAACATTCCACCCCCCTTACCATGTTTCGTCCCCGAAACATGGGAAGAACACAAATAATAAGATCTACTCAAAAGAGTAGTCCACTGATACCAAGCATGTGCATCTAGCCATCCAAGAGAAAGGTGAACCCTCAATCTCGCTGGTGCCTCACTCGCTTGAGATGGAATTTGACCGTGGCAGCTCTTCTGTGTTGATGTGTAGTAGGTGGATCATCGCTCCTCGCTATCCGTCATATGGGGGTTGTTGTCCTTGTGGCTAATTGGTTGCAATCTTGTTGGTTGTTTTCTTGCGGGGTCATGTGGGTGATGATATGTTGAAGTTTTAACCCACGGTGTCTTTTTCTTTAATTCACCCTGTTATGGTGCCTGTTGTGGTGTCTTCTTTTCCAATATGACTTCAACCACTAAACCCTCATCTGATGTATCAGCACTTGTAACATTTTCTGCTTCAGCCTCTGTTTGTGTTTGATTGTCAATCATCACTAGTTCATCATCTGATATGTCAATCCTTGGAACATCTTTTGCTTCAGTTTCCATGTACTCTACCTGTTTATTGATGGAAATATCCTGTAATGTAATTTTCTTCTTTTTATACCAGAGCTTCAGAAATTTCTTCTGCACATTAATATTGATAGTACCCACTGATTCCATCCATGGGTATCCCAAAAAAAAATCCATATTATCCATCTCCGAAGTATAAAAATCACCATGCAACACATACTTATCCATAGAAATCTTCAAATCCTTGTACACTTGAACATCATCATCATCCACTTGTGTGTTTTCAACCTTCTGAATCAATCCATGAACCTGCAATAAGGAGATACCAGCAGAAAATAACCCTTTAGGTTCCTTGGTTTCCTTCTTTCCTGTAAAAATAAAATCTTTGCTAGGTTGTGTGTCTGTCTTTGTGAGCTTATCCATAATATTAGCTTTACGGTCAAAGTGGTCCATAAGAGATTTTGTGAATTTGTCCCAAGTCAAGGGCCTTTGATAGCAATGTTGATGCCCTTGCCACCATTGCAATATTTCATTGTCCAAGTACATTGTTCCCACACTCAGCTGAGTCTCATCATCCATGATGTAATTCAGTCTAAAAAAATTCTCCATTTGTGGTAGCCATTTGGCTAGATGAGAGCCATCAAATGGATACAAGTCCCTCAATTTCAGATCTAGGCCCACCATAAAAAAATAAAAAAATAAAAAAATAAAAAAAAAGGGCGAAAATTTGAAATGGTCACAATTCCATCAATATTGCTCAGAATCCCTATTATAACCTGTTTTCAGAAATGGAACAATCATTCTGCATCTTCCCATGTGATAGAAATCTTGATCCAGGCACTGGAATTTCAAATCTGCACTGTAACTCTCCTGTTGTCACCAAAATTTCTGCAAAAAAGAGCTTATTTTAAATTAGCAATATCTCCCTCATCCGAACTCCAATTTGACTAATTTGTTTTTTGAAATTGGGTATCTTTTCATAAAGAATCCATATCTATAATTATATTTTATTGATCTTGCACTAGGACGTCCAAATCTACGCCGCAAACTCGCTGCCTGGATATATTATCTGCAACCCCACTGATTTTTAAATCAGCGATATCTCCTTCATCCGGACTCTGATTTGACCAATTTTGTTTTTGAAATTGGGTATTTTTTCACATAGAATCCAAATCTACAATTACATTTTGCAGATATTGCACCAAAACATACAGATCTGATATGAAAACTCGTTGCCCCCAAAATCCTGCAAAATTAAAAAAAAAAAAAAAACTCCACTTTTTTTCCCAAGAAAGTGCTCTGATACCACTTGTTATAAATATAACCCAATTTCATATAGCTTTGATACTACTTGTTATAGATCTAACCCAGAAATATTTGAGAATATAAATAAACCCAAAAAATGATAAGATCTGAATATAGAAATGCTTCTTTATTATCAAACCCTTAAGGTAGGGCAACACCATACATTCACTCCTTAAGGAAGGAGAACACTCCACAAGCCATATGCCTATTCATACAATAATCCTTCACAATTCCTTGACAATATTTCTTGACTTCTCTCCATGTGGAGTCTCTAGCCTCTATATAGGCCTCATGCATGTAATACCATGGATCATTACCATGGTTCCCTCATACCATCGACTAATACCATGGGCCCATTACATTATTACTAACTACTTGTGGTCCCTTACATGATATGGGTTAACCACCTTATTTATTACTATGGCCCATCCCATTATTACATTATTACCTTGGGTACCTCCCTTTGTACCCCATATTATCCCGCCTAGGTATATAACATTATGCGTTGGGTTGCAATCATGGCTCATCATCCTGAGGAGGGTACAGAGGTTGTCCGATTTCCACCTGAGTATTTTCGTTGGTTAGAGAACCAAATTTTCATGATACAGGACTTTCCATATAAATCATTCTTGCAGACAAGACCGATCTCCCTAGTATCAACTGATATCTAGAAACAACCAGGACAAGCAAATCTACCTTTCTCTAAACATATTGCAATTCATTAATGAAAACTAAGAGGTGTTTACACCCTACCTTAAGTCCAACGCTAGTTTGTGGTAGCCATGCTCCAACAGCTTCAAAGAGTTTCCTTTTAATAACCTACAATCACAAACAAGCACACATCAAATAACACCTGCATAGATAACATAATAAATCATGTTCATCATGATGATCAAGGAATTCATGAAATAAACCATAAGACACAGCTTATTGAGAAAAATAAACTTCATTGTATTAACTTTGAAATAGAAGAACTTTACAACCTTGGTGCCTTGATGCTATACAAGCTCTTCCCAGGTCCAAATAGGAATCTCCTCTACTTTGACAAGCCTCACTCTCTCCCAAATGAGATCAAAAGGTATGTAATCTCTCCTCTCAAAAGCTCAATAAGGAAGACTAAGTTCCAGCAGCATTTACCCTATAAAATATTCAGCTTTCAACCTCCCAAGTAACCAGCCCAATGCTTCATTTTAAGTGCAAAGGAAGGAAGTTACAGGTCCACCATTGAAGGGATAGAGTCCTCCTTTAAAGGGATAAGCTCCTCACATCAAGGGGTTAGCTCCTTAAAGTATGGGATGCATGAACCGTCAAGGAGTGAACTTGCCAGCTCAAGATTCTCTCTATAAGCTTCCAAAAATGACTCAAAGTGATTTTTTAAGAATAAACTTGCGCCTTTTTTACTTTTACAGGGGTCCGCACCCATTACACAAAAACAGAGCGGTTAGGTTTGCAGAGGACATGACCATTAGTTGTGGTACCGCATGTAATGCTAAGAGAAAGTGCGAAACCAGAGTTTTAGAGATTTTTAAGGTCTTTCTCTTATTTTCAAGGCTTGATATGAAAAACTGAGGTTTAAGACTTGCAAAGGAGGTAAGTATGAATGATGATAGAGTCATATTGATTGCAGAATGTCAAAGTGATAACTTTTGTGCAATAGATTGCCCCCTAAAGTGCGAAGTCTGTAATAGATGAGGATGGTTTTTGTCATCTAAGAAAAGTGAACTACTTTATCATTTCAAATATCTTCCTGTGGATACCCCAATCGGAACCTGTAAAAACATTCAATGCAAAATATATATATGAACATATAATCATTGATGTAGGCATTCCCATACTCAGATCAAAACTAACTAGAAAACTATCTAAACCACATTGATATAGGAATGATTTTGTAATGCATCACAAGTATAGACATATGTAGACACAATATGGGCACAACCATCTGTTTATGAATAGTCCACGATATAATGAATAACAAAATTCCTCGCAGCCTGGATGGTGGAAACTAGATCCAGGGTCTTGATTTCTACTTCCTGAACTAGTACGATTTTATCCATGTGAATGAATGTGTCGAAGTCAAACATGGTAGAAACCACTTGATTATCGGTCAATGATGTAAACTGTTAACAAGTGTGAGAGAACCACCAATAATGTCAATGGCCCTCAAAGTACTTAGTCTATCCATGAAATGTGAATAAATGAGTCGATGTCAAACACATCATAGAATCCTTTGGTTGAAGGTCAATGATGCAACCTGTCGTCAAAGGCGAGAAACCTGCCATTAAGGCATGTAGATTCCAAGGTGCTGACGATTTCCAAATCATCATTCTATATAATGAGTTGTAGTCGATAGAAAGCGATCCATCATAGGCAATCCCACAACACGAAATCGTAGATCAAGTTTTGAAGAAATGTATTTAGCAAGGACTAACTCAGTGATGGTCAAGATGGATGATAGATATTTTGCAAATGAATTGTTTATTTGAACTGACCTCTTGAACAAATGATGACACTGCAAATGGTTTGGTAACAATTGACCCAAAGCTAATACCTAGAAACCGGTTGAAGACTTTCAATATGGTTTGATTAATTGTTAGGCAAAGGATTTCCCAACCCAGGTGAACAAAAAGTGCCATGTTCAAAAGTGGTTAACTACTTTTCTAAACACAAAGTATAACAAATAGGTTCATTTTTCTCTCTTTTCCCCCACCATTTCTGGCAAGTACCCCTTTATTTTTGATAAGCTTGAGGAGGATAACATTTGCTTGATTATAAGCTCACTCTTCGGATGAGTCCAACTTAGTTTAAAATTCAAACCCTCAGAAGTAGTGGTTCGTTCCTGTTTGAAATTGAATAGGTCCTTTACTGTTAAATTTTAACAAGTCTAGTATAGGAGAATTTCGGTGTTTTTCAATTTTAGGGAGTCAGAAGAAAAACTTAAGAAAACTCCATGGTTGTCCTTTTTCGTAAATTTGTGTCTCCCAAGCCCGAAAAATTATAAAATAATACTTGAGAGAATCACTTGATCATTATGATCAAGGAGTATTTTTTATAATTAGTGCCTTCAATGTAAAAAAGTAAAAAAGCGATCGAAAACACGTCGTTTTATTACCAATATCGAACTTGAAATGACAAAATTTCAGCAATCCTTTCATGTTTATACGATCAGAAGAGATGTAAGTGGACCGTCCTTTTAATTCCATTTTAACGAGTTCAAAAAGAAAAACTCGGCAATCTTTTCATATTTTACGAGTCAAAAAAGAGCTTAAAGAGGACTCCTATGTGTCGTTTTTTCGTAATTTTTGAAAGAGTCCGAAAAAGTGAAAAAGTTTGCTCTTCATTGAAACTGATCAATTCTCCCTGAAAACCCAATATTCTGCACAAAAACTCAAAACATTACTTATATCTGTTTAAAATTAATAAAAATGTCTCAAAAGTGACCTTTTTAAAGTGAAAAATAAACAAATTAAAAATTCATTTATTGAAAAAAACTTATAAAAAGGGCTTTTGTAAATTCATTTTTACCGTTTGACATTGGAGTAAAAAGTAAGAGCTTTTGGTAAGAAAACTTCCTGTAAATATTGCGGAAAATATGACTGTTGGAGTTGAGAACCGTCCTCTCCAGGTAATCCACATCATCCCTATCTTGCATTTCAACTATTTCATTTTCATTTTACAACTTTAAAATTGATTTTTTAAGGAAAATTTTGGTTCAAAAATTGCTCGCGGGGGTCCGCAGGCGCAGCATGTAGCTCCTGCGAACCCTGACTTTTTCGTATACAGAAAAAAGTCGAGGTGCCGCACCTTCTCTTAAAGAAAAGTGTGAACCTATGCACTGTCTCTAACTAGCGGGTGTGGACCCCGTGAAATACGTTTCAAAACCCCAAATCTTTTCATTTCCGTCCTAAAATTTTGAAATTACAATGTTCTAATCTGCCTTTTTTGTAATTTAGGTACATAAAATACTTGCTTGGCAGGAACAGGAACACGAAGATGTGGATCAAGCCGCATTACTTCATCCACCTTCAGTACAGGCATTAAGAGCATGCAGGCTATTGAAATTCTGGGCCATACCCAGCATGAGGGCTCAGGTAGACTTTCTACAATGGTTGGTTGACAGGTGGAGCACACAGGACCAATGTTTCATAATTGGTAGCCACCGGCTCGAAATCGAGCCACGGGACATGTATTTCTTGATTGGTTTGCCGAAGAGAAGTGAAGTATTATCTCTATTTGGGACTAAGTCAGGTGGCCAGTCTGTCGCTAGTCTCTGACTAGAGTTTTGTAATGTCCAAACTGCGGATAAATGGATAGATATTAAGAATATCACCCGCCCTGAACTTAAGTGATCACATTTACTGTCACTAGACTGTGCGGGAGCGCAACATTGCATCTAGCTACCAGTTCCCAAATGTGCATGGCAGTAGACTGCTTCCGATGCACCATCTTCAATTGGTGCGATGCCGTGTTGGCGAATGTGAAAGGCTAACTAACTAAGGCAAAGAATGGTCAACTAAAGAACTCTGGATATGGTTTCTTAGTTGTTAGCTTTGGCCTAGAGAGGGCCCCTATGTTGGTCCCACAACATCTTTCCGTTGAGGTTGGACTTCCCCAAGATCCTAGGATTATGCATTGGGTTGCAGTCATCGCCCATCATCCTTAGGAGGGTACAGAGGTTGTCCGATTTCCACCTGAGTATTTTCGTTGGTTAGAGAACCAAATTTTCATGATACAAGACTTTCCATATGTTGGGATGGATTATCGTGGTGATCTAGACATGGTTCTTCCACTAGGAGAGCAATGGGATAATTTAGGTAAAATCACTTTCAACATTTTCTAAAATTTTAAACTAATTTTTTTTTGTTTTTAAATCATCCAAAACTGATAGTAAAAAGTTTTAAATGCAGATGTGGGTCCATGGCGACCAGCTGCTCTCCTGCCCTATGAGAGAAGACACCCTGCTGCTGCGGTATCGGCCCCACAGGACCAATCAGCAAAGACTTTGACCGAATTGGAGCATCATCTAAAGTGCTTGACAGTAGATATCCCAAAGACTAGTATAGATGATATTCCTCTTAGGCTGCAACGCTATGTGATTGGGGTCCTAGGACCTTTTAGGAGGTTCCTTTGTAGGGTGGCCCGAGCAGTGGTGTCTTATTGTGATCATCGTAAGGGATACGATGATCGCTCTTGTAGACCTCATATGACATTTTCTATCTTTTTGTGCTATCATTTTTGCCGATCATAAGGTGTTTTTCAACCTATGATCAAAGACAATGTATATTTGACACACTTCTATGCTATGATATATCACTATTACTGGCTATCTTGTATAACATGTTTATGGAAAGTTCTTAAATTCACTGTCTTGATTATTGCAAATGTCTATTTAACATTTGAGAAGCAACTACATCTGCTAATGTATTTAAATATGTTGGAATATGTTGATATTCCATGTAGTCAAATTCACGTTCCAAGAGATGAACTCTCAAAAATAATCTTAATAACACTGGATTTCTAATGGCATAAACTCTATTAAGCTATAATACAACAAGTTCAGAATCTAACCTTACAATCAAACTCTGAATCCCAAATGAGATGGATTCATATAATAACTCAATCACTGCACTATACTCTGCAATGTTATTTGTTATTTTACCGAGGCTTACCCCATGCATAGATACTAACTCGTCAGAGGGTGAATAGATAACCCAAGTACGGAAGAAATGTTCAGTGTACTACGACAAGCACCATCAGCAAAACCAATGTATGTTTGGGAAGACGTCGACATCTGCAATATCAAGAGTAAAACCAAGATAAGCAGGAATAATGATAAAACACTCTCTAAACTAGGCACACTTTCTAATCTAAAACACACCAACTAGAAAGAAACTATTCTAACAACAATATCCACACCAAACATTAGGCAGAACATATTTTCAAATAAAGCCCATTTCTGGGTCTACCTAAAGAGACACTGTCAAAATCTACTAATTCATAGGCCCCTTTGGTCAGCTTTCACTTAACAACAAAAGGACCATGCCACATGGGTACAAATTTTCCAGACCCTAGCTTATTGTTTTCTTGATCGTATAATAAAACTAGGTCTCCCTCTGAAAAAATACGAGGTGTAACATTATGATCGTACTGAACTTTTATCTGTTTTGCATGAGTCTTGATTGCTAATGCAAAATCACATCAATTCTCATCTAACTGAGCTAAGTACAACAAACGCTTTTTCCTCTTCAGAAGTGACTGGGAGTAATTCTATAGCTATTTGCAATGACAGGATTTCGCATTCAATGGGTAACACTGCTTCCAACCCATAAACAAGCTGAAAAGGAGTGAAAGCAGTTGATGTTTTGACCGAGGTTCGATACACCCAAAGCACTGAAAATAACATGTTATGCAAATTCGACCAATGAATACCAATGATTCGTTGGATCATGGTGACTAGAACTTTATTGATTGCTCCAACCAAACCATTGGCATATGGGTAATATGGAGTAGAGCTATCGTGAGGCAAGCCAAGTTGATCTGTTAGTTCAGTCATCATGATGTTTCGAAAATGACTTCCATGATCAGTAATAATCACTTGAGGAACACAAAATCTAGCAATTATATGATTGAAAACAAAAATTGCAGCAGTTTTGCCATCTGCCGAAAATGTAGGCATCACCTTGGCCCACTTAGTAAAATAATCTATCGCAAGGATGATATACGCATGCCCCCTGACCGAATGAGGGTTACATGTAATAAAGTCGATACCCCATTTTGCGAAAGGACTGACAACAATTATAGGGTGGAGAGGAGCAGGTGAAGCACGCATCTTTCAATCAAAAATTTAGCAATTGTGGAATTTCCAGACTGCATTGATACAATCTTTAAATAAGAATGGCTAGAAATAACCAGCGTACATTTTTTTTTTGGGTTGTGGCATACCCAGACATATGACCACCACATGCTCTAGAGTGACAGTCATTCAGAACCTTTTCAGCTTCTTCATGAGTTAGACAATGGCAGAAAACAGAATCCACTCCATGACGATAGAGTGTATCTCCAATAATATTGTACTGTTGGGATCGGAAACGTATTTTCCTTCGTTGAGATCGTGAGATTTTAGGCCGAAAAGATTACGTTTGAAGATAGACAATGATATCTCCATACCATGGATCAAGAGTACTGATAAAAAACAAGGATTCATCCACAATGGGTTCTTCCGCCATAGTTTCGGTATCAGTACACGAGAAGTCACACATCAATTCCGTGAAAACCAAAGATTTCTTTGCCTTGGATTTCTCAAATTCCAAGTCAAATTCCTGCAGGATAACGATCCATTTGGAATACTTCCCCCCTAGCAATTGTTTAGTCAAAATATACGTCATAGGGTTAAGTCAGAAATTACTGTAGTTTTTCATAATAAGATATAATGACGAAATCATTGGATAGCTTGAACAGCTGCCAAGACCAATTTCTCCACATGTGAATATTTAAGCTCGGTCAGATTCAAAGTGCGAATAAGATAGTAAGTCACATGTTCATTGTTGAATTCATCTTCCTGAACTAAAACCATTCTAATGGTGGAATGAGAAGCGGCGAGATACAAAAAGTAGTCCTAGTTGTAGTTGGGAGGATGCAATAACGGTGCATGGGTCAATGCTTGTTTAAGTGCATCAAAAGATCTGTTAACTATCTCATCCCAAAAGAATGGAGTGTTTTGTTTCAACAACCTGGTAAAACCTTTCGTTATCTCGTCGTAGTTAGGAATGAATCAACGTAAAAAGTTTTCTTTCCCTTGCAAATTTTGGAGTTGGCGAAGAGTCGAGGGCAGAGGTAGTTTGATAATAGCTTCAACCTTCGAGGGATCGACACGAATGCCAACTTTTGAGACAACAAATCCCAGTAAATGACCCGTTTCTATACAAAAAACACATTTTTGTGGATTCAGCCTAATTCGATAATGCCTACATCTCATAAAGATGGCTCGTAAATGAGTGAGATGATCGGCTCTACGTATTGAATGAGCAGGTAAATCATCGAGATAAGGCTGCACAATGTGCTTGATGTCATGAAATGTGTAAGAAATAGCTCTTTGAAAAGTTTCTCCAACATTCTTCAATCCAAAAGGTAACATGCAATAAGCAAATGTTCCTCATGGACAAATGAAAGTCATTCTAGGTTGATTAGCAGGGAGTATGTTAATTTGATTATAACCGGAAAATCCATCCATAAAGGAGAACATGTCACTGCCGGCACAATTATCAATAATTTGATCGATATAGGGGGTTGGATAATTGTCTTTAGGACAAGCTCGGTTAATATCCCTATAATCAATACATATTCTTATCGTTCCTTGCTTTTTGTTAACAGGAACAATATTTGATACCTAATCCGTTAAAGGAATTAGATAAATGAAACCTGCTCGAAGTAGTTTCTCAAATTTTTGTTTAATAGCAACAACTTTTCTTGGATGTATCTGATGCAAACGTTGTCGGATAGGTTTAGCATCTCGGTAAGTTTTGATTTCATGGACAATAATTGATGGATCGATTCCTTGCATTTCTTCATATGACCAGGCAAACACGTCACATAATTCTTGAAATAGGGCTTTATAAGTTTGGATTTCCTCATCCGTACAAGAAGAACCTATATGAATGTTTTCAATAATTCCGGGTTTCACTGAAATGTCAATAGGAATCGTTCGAGAAATATTTCCCAAATTTAACTCAGAATTAGGATGTGGCAATGGATTTTGTGGTTCCTTGACATAATCAGTGGTAAAAATAGATGAGAAATCATTTTCAAAATGATCAAGCTCAGGTAAAAATGAAGATCAATGATGAAAATCTTCCCATGGTAAATCATCAATTAACAAAAGTTCACGAATCTTCTCATCAGTATGAACAGGATCAGTATGTGGACTATTGAAATTCTGGGCCATACCTGGCATGAAGGCTCAGGTAGACTTTCTACAATGGTTGGTTGATAGGTGGAGTACACAGGACCAATGTTTCATAATTGGTGGCCACCGGCTCAAAATCGAGCTAGAGGACATTTATTTCTTGACTGGTTTGCTGAAGAGAGGTGAAGTATTATCTCTATTTAGGACTAGGCCAGGTGGCCACTCTGTCGCTAGTCTCCGACTAGAATTTTTTAATGTCAAAACTGCAAACAAACGGATAGATATTAAGACTATCACCCGCCCTGAACTTAAAATGATTGCATTTACCGTCACCAAACTGTGCAGGAGCGCAGCATTGCATCTAGCTACTGGTTCCCAAATGCACATGGCAGTAGACTGCTTCTGAGGCACCATCTTCAATTGGTGCGATGCCGTGTTGGCAAATGTGAAAGGCCAACTGACTAGGGAAAAGAATGGACAACTAAGGAACTTTGGATATGGTTTCTTAGTTATGAGCTTTGGTCTAGAGAGGGTTCCTATGTTGCTCCCACAACATCTTTTCGTTGAGGCTGAACTTCCCCGAGATCCTAGGATTATGCGTTGGGTTGCAGTCATGGCCCGTCATCCTGAGGAGGGTACAGAGGTTGTCCGATTTCCACCTGAGTATTTTCGTTGGTTAGAGAACCAAATTTTCGTGATACAGGACTTTCCATATGCTGGGATGGATTATCATGGTGATCCAGACATGGCTCTTCCACTAGGAGAGCAACATGATGATTCAGGTAAAATCACTTTCAAAATTTTCTAAATTTTTAAACTAATTTTTTTTTTTTTTTAAATCGTTCGAAACTAATAGTAAAAAGTTTTAAATGAAGATGTGGGTCCACGGTGACCAGCCACTCTCCTACCCTATGAGAGAACACACCCTGCTGCCACGGTACCGGCCCTACGAGACTAATCAGCAGAGACTTTAACCGAATTGGAGTATCATCTAGAGCGCTTGACAGTAGATATCCGAGAGACTAGTATAGATGATATTCCTCTTAGGTTACAGGTTATGTGATTGGGGTCCCAGGACCTTTTAGGAGGTTCCTTTGTAGGGTTGCCTGAGTGGTGGTTTCTTATCGTGATCATCATCAGGGATAGCATGATAGCCCTTGTAGACCTCAAATGTTTGTGCTATCATTTTTGTCGATCATAAGGTGTTTTTCAACCTATGATCGAAGACGATGTATATTTGACACACTTCTATGCTATGATATATCACTATTACTGGCTATCTTGTATAACATGTTTATGGCATGTTCTTAAATTTACTGTCTTGATTATTAAAAATGTCTATTTAACATTTGAGAAGCAACTGCATCTACTAATGTCCAAGAGACGAACTCTAAAAAATAGTCTTAATAACACTGGATTTCTAAGGGCATAAACTCTATTAAGCTATAATACAACAGGCTCAGAATCTAACCTTACAATCAAACTCCGAATCCCAAATGAGATGGATTCAGATAATAACTCAATCACTGCACTATACTCTGCAATGTTATTTGTTGTTTGACCGAGGCTTACCCCATGCATAGATACTAACTCATCAGAGGGTGAATAGATAACCCAAGCTGCGGAAGAAATGTTCTGTGTACTACGACAAGCACCATCAGCAAAACCAATGTATGTTTGAGAAGACGTTGACATCTACAATATCAAGATTAAAACCAAGATAAGCAGGAATAATGATAAAACACTCTCTAAACTAGGCACACTTTCTAATCTAAAACACACCAACAAGAGAGAAACTATTCTAACAAGAATCTCCACACCAAACATTAAGCATAATATCTTTTCAGATAAAGGCCATTGCTAGGTCTATCTAAAGAGACACTGTCAAAATATACTAATTCATAGGCCCCTTTGGCCAGCATTTGCTTAACAACGAAAGGAACATGCCACATGGGTACGAATTTTCCAGCCCCTAGTTTATCATTTGCTTGATCGTATAATAAAACTAGGTTTCCCTCTAAAAAATTACGAGGTGTAACATTACGATTGTACTAAGCTTTTATCCATTTTGCATGAGTCTCGATTGGTAATGCAGCATCATGTCGACTCTCATCTAACTGAGCTAAGTACAACAAATGTTTTTCCTCTTCGGAAATGGCTGGGAGTAATTCTATGGCTATTTGCAATGACGGAATTTCACATTCAATGGGTAACACTGCTTCCAACCTGTAAACAAGCTGAAAAGGAGTTAAACCAGTTGATGTTTTGATTGAGTTTCGGTACACCCAAAGCGCTGAAAATAACATGTTATGCCAATTCGATGGATGAATACCAATGATTCGTTGGATCATGGTGACTAGAACTTTATTGATTGCTTCAACTAGACCATTGGCTTGTGGGTAATATGGAGTAGAGCTATTGTGACGTAGGCCAAGTTGATTTGTTAGTTCAGTCATCATGATGTTTCGAAAATGACTCCCACGATCAGTAATAATCACTTGAGGAACACCGAATCCAGAAATTATATGATTGAAAATGAAAATTGCAGCAGTTTTGCCATTTGCTGAAAATGTAGGCATCACCTCGGCCCACTTGGTAAAATAATCTACCGCAAGGATGATATACGCATGCCCCCTGGCCGAGAGAGGGTTACATGTAATAAATTCAATACCCCATTTTGCGAAAGGACCGACAACAATTATAGGGTGGAGAGGAGCAGGTGGAGCACGCATCTTTCGATCAAAAATTTCGAAATTGTGGCATTTTTTAATTGCATTGATACAATGTTTAAATAAATATGGCTAGAAATAACTAGCGTGCAATATCTTTTGGGCTGTGGCATACCCAGACATATGACCACCACACACTCTAGACTGACAATCATTCAGAACCTTTTCAGCTTCTTCATGAGTTAGACAACAGCGGAAAACAAAATCCACTCCACGACAATAGAGTGTATCTCTAATAATATTGTACTGTTGGGATTGGAAATGTATTTTCCTTCGCTGAGATCGTGAGATTTCAGGCCAAAAAGATTGGGTTTGGAGATAGACAATGATATCTCCATACCATGGATCAAGAGTATTGATAAGAAACAAGGATTCATCTGTAATGGGTTCTTCTGCCACAGTTTTGGTATCAGTACACAGGAAGTCGCACATCAATTCCGTGAAAACCAAAGATTTCTTTGCCTTAGATTTCTCAAATTCCAAGTCAAATTCCTGCAGGATAACTATCCATTTGGAATACTTGCCCCCAACAATTTTTTAGTCAAAATATATGTCATAGGGTTACAATCAGAAATTACTGTAGTTTTGTGTAATAAGATGTAATGACGAAATCGTTGGACAGCTTGAACAGCTACCAAGGCCAATTTCTCCACATGAAAATATTTAAACTCAGTCAGATTCAAAGTTCGAATAAGATAGTAAATCACATGTTCATTGTTGAATTCATCTTCCTGAACTAAAACCATTCCAATGGTGGAATGAGAAGTGGCGAGATACAAAAAGTAGTCCTAGTTGTAGTTGGGAGGATGCAATAACGGTGCATGGGTCAACGCGTGTTTAAGTGGATCAAAAGATCTGTTAGTTATCTCATCCCAAAAGAACAGAGTGTTTTGTTTCAACAACCTGGTAAAACGTTTTGTTATCTCGGCGTAATTAGGAATGAATCGACGTAAAAAGTTTGCTTTCCCTTGCAAACTTTGGAGTTGGCAAAGATTCGAAGGCAGAGGTAATTTGACAATAGCTTCAACCTTCGAGGGATTGACATGAATGCCGACTTTTGAGACAACAAATCCCAGTAAATGACCCGTTTCTATACAGAAAACACATTTTTGTGGATTCAGCCTAATTCGATAATGCCTACATCTCATAAAGATGGCTCATAAATGAGTGAGATGATCGGCTCTACGTAATGAATGAGCAGGTAAATCATCGAGATAAGGCTGCACAATGTCCTTGATGTCATGAAATGCATAAGACATAGCTCTTTGAAAAGTTGCTTTGGTGTTCTTCAATCCAAAAGGTAACTTGCAATAAGCAAATGTCCCCCATGGACAAATGAAAGCCGTTTTACGTTGATCAACAGGGAGTATGTTAATTTGATTATAACCGGAAGATCCATCCATAAAGGAGAACATTTCACTGCGGGCACAATCATCAATAATTTGATCGATATAGGGGGTTGGATAATTGTCTTTAGGACAAGCTCGATTAATATCCCTATAATCAATACATATTCTTATCATTCCTTGCTTTTTGTTAACAGGAACAATATTCAATACCCAATCTGTTAAAGGAATTGGATAAATGAAACCTGCTCGAAGTAGTTTCTCAACATCTCCTTTAATAGTAGCAGTTTTTCTTGGATGTATCGAACGCAAATGTTGCCGGACAGCTTTAGCATCCAGGTAAGTTTTGATATCATGGACAACAATTGATGGATCGATTCCTGGCGTTTCCTCATATGACCAGGCAAACACGTCGCAGAATTCTTTAAATAGGGCTTTATAAGTTTGGATTTCCTCATCCGTACAAGAAGCACCTATATGAATGTTTTCAATAATTTCGGGTTTCACTGAAATGTCAATAGGAATCATTCGAGAAATATTTCCCAAATTTAACTCAGAATCAGGATGTTGCAATGGATTCTGTGGTTCCTTGACATAATCAATGGTAAAAATAGATGAGAAATCATTTTCAAAATGATCAAGCTCGGGTAAAAATGAAGATCGATGATGGAGATATTCCCATGGTAAACCATCAACAGACAAAAGTTCACAAATCTACTCATCAGTATGAACAAGATCAGAAAAAGTTGTTGAATCTGAGGTTGAGATTGAAAGTGACTCCCCATGGACCACATTCATTGGATCAATTTCGGTTGAACTAGAGTCGGAAAACGACTATACCGCTTGATATGCAACTTCAAAGGGACTCAAGGGAATTGCATCACAAAATGAGTCCATCTCAGAATCGGAAGGCATGATCCAAGGATCATCAAAAGAAATATTGTTCGATAAAATCATATGAATGGTTGCAAAAGAAGGTGATACATTAGGAAGAGGAAATGAAAAAGTTCGTAGTAAACCAGAATCTTTAATCAATCCCACTCCAACATCTTTATAAGGGATAGCAGTTTTCCCGACATGTTGAATACTCTCAGAAGAGGCTGGGTGTTATGAAACCAGCTCAAGAAAAGATAGAAAAGATAGATCAACGCCTTAGAATTCAGCCTCTTCGAGGGGGAAACCTCATTTACATTACATAAATGAACAATTCTCGGATGATTCAAATGACAAAACCTCCTTTCTATATATAGGAAGCTAAGGAGTCACAATATAACCCAGCCGACCTAACAATAATAACATAAAGCCACAAAAATAACAATAGAGGGATTCTATTGGGCACAGTAATAACAATATGGGGACAATAGGGGCACAACAATATTAATAGGGGTACAACTACAATAGTAATGGGGTAATCACTAGTATTATAGGGACCCAACATGCTCCTCTCCTTCAAAAAAGTGTTGTCCTCAACACTTGAGTATTTCTGGATGCTTTTGTATAAAATTCTCATCCTCCCATGTCGAATATTTAGTAGATAAGTTCTTCCACTTGATAAGATACTCTGAAATTGATCAATTTCGTAGCTGTCGAGTTCTTGTTTCTGTGACTGCTTCTGGTGCCAATATAATTTTTCCTTCCTCATCAAGTTCTGGCAATATTGTTTGAACTGGGAGCTTATCGCCTATAACCTTCTTTAAACATGAAACATGGAAATCTAGGTGCAATCAAGAAGCTACAGGAAGCTCTAATTTGTATGCCATAGTACTAATCTTTTGCAACACCTTGTACGGACCATAATACTTTGGTGATAATTTATTATCCTTCTTAGCTTGCTTGAGGGACATTTGCTGATATGGTTGTAGCCGTAGGAATACCCAATCACCTACATCAAAACTCCTTTCGCTGCGATGTTGATCTGCCTGTTGTTTCATTCTATTCTGTGCCAACACGAGGTTATCCTTGAAGAGTTGGAGGACTTGTTGTTGATGTTCGATGTGATGTTCCACTGCTTGAACCTTAGAATTTTCTCTTAAATATGATGTGATGGATGGTGGTTGATACACATAAAGTGCCATAAATGGGGTCATTTTTGTTGCTGTATGGAAGGAAGTGTTATACCACCATTCAGCCAGAGGCAACCATTTGACCCATTGTGTCTGTTTATCAGATACAAAGCAATGAAGATATCCTTCCAAACATTTGTTTACTATCTCAGTTTGCCCATCGGATTGAGGATGATAAGATGAGCTATGAGCTAACTGAGTACCAAGACAGGAAAATAATTTTGTTCAAAAATTTCCAATGAAAATTGGATCTCTGCCACTTACAATAATCTTTGGGTTTCCATGTAGCTTTTGAATAGTTTCCATAAATGCAGTAGAAACTATACTGGCTTTAAATGGATGTGATAATACACAAAAGTGTGCATACTTGGTAAGTCTGTCAACTACCACCATGATGACACTCTTTCCCTCAGACTTGGGTAAACCTGTTGATAAAATCCATTGAAACCTCCTCCCAACGTTGGCTTGGAATGGATAAAGGTTGTAATAGACCCGGTGTCTTAATTGTTTCAACTTTATTTTGTTGGTAAACCAAACATTCCACCACAAAATTTTGAATATCTGATTTAAGGCCCTCCCAAAAAAATTCCTTCTTAACCCTATGGTAAGTTTTTAAAAATTTCAAGTGCCCTCCTAAGGGAGAAGTGTGCAATTCCATAAGAATATTTTGTTTTAGCTGCGAATTCTTATAGAGGTATAAGCGATCTTTGTACCATAATGAATCATTTTTCCATCTAAATGTATCTGACGTACTAGAATCTTGTTGTAACTTTCAAATAAGTGCGCACACTTCTTCGTCATTCTTCCATTCCTCCCTTGCTTCGTTTATCCAATCTAGTTGGATAATAGAAATGGCACACAACAATGCTTCCACATCCTCATCCTTTCTTGAGAGTGCATCTGCCACCACATTTTGCTTCCCTTTTTTGTAGATGATTTCAAAGTCATAACCCGACATCTTTGTGACCCACTTCTGTTGCTCTTCAGAGGATAATCTTTGTTCTAAAAAGTATTTAAGGCTATCATGATCCATTTTTACCTTGAAGTGTCTTCCCATTAGGTAGGATCGCCATTTCTTAAGTGCATGTAGTATTGCCACCATTTCCTTCTCATAAATAGCTTTGTGTAAAAACTTTCCCTTGATTGGACGACTTTCAAAAGCAATGGGTCTTTCATCTTGCATTAAAACAACACTAATTCCATT